>JASDQU010713257.1:15433-25565 GCA_032191745.1 Picea mariana
TTTTATCTCTTTTTATGATGACGATGATGATTAATCCATGAAGATCGAATTGGTCTATTGGATCTTAAGAGGGTAAGTGATTACTTGCGATTCTTTAGAATTTTGTTTTTGTGCTCGAAAAGCATTAAGAGAAGCTTTCCAAGATCACCATAGTTTTGTTGAGTTAAGAGGTTAGGAAGGTTGGTAGTGTGACAAATATTTTGAAAATAAGATATAATGTGGGTATAGGATGGACAATCTAAGAGAAAGTGTTTTTCATCTTCAACCTTCTTAGTGTCACAAAGGTGACACTCTTTCATCCCATGGCGTTTTAGGAACTGGCCAATGCCCAGTTTCACTATGGAGGTCGTGAGAATTTGTTCTTATCTTAGCAATGCTTATTTTTTACTTTACACTCATCAAAACAGAGAGATAATTTTGATTTTCTAGGTTAGGGTTGATTACATCCTTATAATACCTTAACTTTGTTTTTTCCTCTAACTTTTTATCACACCACATTTTCTCCTTAAATTTTGATTTGATGATATTTTTAATAGTATATTTATTCTGCAAAATGGTGTCTTCCATGATTCCTCAATAGTTTAGCCAAGACTGGGCATCTCTATGCCATCCTCGCTTGAGTCGATGGTGGTTATGACTTGATTTTGAAGCAATTTTAGGAAGCCTATTGTCTTCCATGTTGTTTAACTTGTTCTTATACATTAGGTATCTAGTCATAGTTGTGCTCTCAATGGGGGAGAGGCTTGTTTCTAAGAGGAGGGTGGGATAGGGTGTACTTCCTTTAATTTTGAGATTCTAGGTTATAAGATTCTATTGTATTTTCTCTATCTTTCTCTAGGATTCACGAGAGATACTATAGCCCCAGACTTCACATCCATAAAGAATAACAGGTGTAACGAGAGTCTCAAAGAGGAGTTTCTTCTTATCCCAAATCCAAAGATCGGTTGAATTACAATTGTTTTCAAGCCCATAATAAGCTTTCCATCCCGCAATAATCCTTTTCTCAATGCTATAATTCTAGTTGAGCTTGTGGTGAGTATCAATTCCAAGATATTTGTATGAAGTCACTTCCTCCAAGTTGTTGTTGTCATATACGAAGGTATCATAAGTGATTTTATTGGATTTAATAATCATGACCTTAGTCTTATCAGTATTAACAGTCATACGCATATTGGAGCAAAAATCCTTGAGGATTCTTAGTTGGTTTTCAAGATCATGGGGACTCATTTCCATAAGAACGATATCATTAGCATAAAGAAGAAGATTGATGACTATACCAGTGAGAGTAAGGCTGACACAACCTGTTTTTTTCCAAACAATCTTCTAACTTGTCAATGTATATGCCAAAAAGGGTAGGGGACAAGGGACAACCTTGTTTGACTCCAATATTGCAGTTATTCTCTTTCGACCAACCCTTGGTGTTTTAAAACTTAGCAATAACGTTCTCATACATCCTTATTGTAGCAACCCTCAACTTGAGAGGCACTTTATCACTTCCAACCTATTCCAAAGGTTTTTCCTAGGAACCATGTCAGAAGATTTTCTAAAGTCAACAAAACAACAACAAAGATTGGTTTTAGTATTACGTAACTCCTCTGCAATGATCCTAAAGGTAACAAGATGGTCCACAGTTGGATAATATATCCTAAACCTTGTCTGGCCTTTAGCTCTTTTACCGTGACTTTCTAGCCAAAGGCTAATCTTCTTTTCCAAAATAATTCCATAAAGCTTGGCTAAAATCGAGCTAATCATAATGGTCCTATAATTAGAGGGAATGTTTCTATCCCCATTTTTAAAAATAGGAACAATGAGGCTTTGCATCCAAGGTTTAGGGAAACCATGCTTAACTCCTAAATTGAAGAGCTTGTGTATGTGAGGGATAAGGACAGGTCCTCCAATTTTAAAAATTTCAGCTTGGTAGCCTTCAATGTCCTTATCTTTCCCATTTGCAAGTCGCTTAACCCCTAACTCTATGTCATCTAAAGAAAAAACTGCATTCTTTGTAGGAACAATAGGAATGGTATCCATGGCATTAGGGAACTCGTAGAGACTTTTAAGGTAGGAATTCCAATCCTTTAAGGGAATCATATTATTTTCTTTAGTATCGTGGTTTAGAATTTGGCTCCAAAACTTCTTAGGATACATATTATATAGTTGTGAAAGTTGCTCTTGCCTTTTATTGATATAATACATTTTTTCCTTTTAATTAGAGATTTGTACGTATTGATCTTATCGAGTTTTAAGGACTCATTAGAAGCATCCTGAATGGATTTCCTAGCAATTTTACATTTAATATAAAAATTGAGAATTATTTTCATTATTTAATAGAAGATTTAATCAAATATGATTTAGAATTGTTTTCATGTTTTGATATGAGAATTATTTTATTATTTTATAGAAGATTTAATCAAACAAATAAATTTTAAAAATTAATCAAATATGATTTAGAAATGTTTTTATGATTTGGTATGCAAGATGTTATCACTATATAAAATTGGAGGAATAATTGTTTTGTTGGATTCAACTACTATCATTATAATTTTATTAATATTAATAAAATAAGTTTTTTAAAAAGGGTAATTTTTTTAAAATATGACTTAATTTTAAAACAATAATAATTTGATTTAAGAAATAATCAAATCATGAAATCATTGATTGACTCATTTAATTAAGTTTGTCATCATGTTTAATCAATATATTGTATTTTCCTCAACAACAAAAATTTCATCTGAAAAACAAGTTAAAGATTTTATGGCATTAAATGATTATAAGATTTTGCAATCATGACCTCAATGAAATGATTTCATATAGCTACAATTAAACATTATATGACATCTCTTGTGTGTATCCATTGAAGGGTTTTGAAATGAACCAAGGGGTTCTTTATCCTCAACATACATTCAAATGTCTCGACATTTGAATATGGATCGAATCAAGGAACATGAATCAATATCCAATCAGGAAATTTTAATATTTCCATACATATAAATTTCAATAAATATTGAAATATAATTGTATGGAAATGGAGCGATATAGGATCTTCAAGAACAATATATTATTCTTATAAAATAGTATAGGAAGAGGTAATATAGAAAGAGCTATAAGTTACAATAGAACTGATTGGTATTTGTCCGGGAAAAAGATCATTTAGTTAATTCTAAATTAAATAATTGATACATCTCAAATTCAATTTTAAAATGGAGAAATATTTAATAATGTTAAGCATTAACATATACATAATACGAGAGGTTAACAATTGACTTACGAGTTTTAGAGTTTACAACAAGCTAGGGTTTAGGGTTTGTTTTCAAAACTCCATGCTGTAGGCTAGAGGGGGGGTGCAACTCCCTCCTACAACAATGTTCTAGCAGGGGCACAACGCATCTCCATGGGCCATGATCCAATTCCCTCAAATCATAACAAGTCCAGGGATCACGCATCAGGAGCATGAGGGACAAGGAACCATGATGATGAAGTCCAGAATACTAATAAGGAAAATTGCAACCAGAAACAACCTTCTCTGAGGAGATCAAGCAAATGCATTCCAAAAAAAAACAAAATCCCCCAAGTATGAGATCACATCATAAAGAATAGGAGAATACATAAAATTTATGTACGACCATGGATTCATCAAAAAATTCATGAGTCTATGGCCTACAGAGAAAGTTTTGGTCTCGTGGATCAAGATGCATTAGAATCCAAAGGGCCAGGTAGATCTCAAACTCGGCTCCAAAGGGGTTTTTACAATAATTTTCACCTGCCTAGAAGACCGAGACATGGTTTTTGAAAATAGCCCTTATTTCTTCAACTCGACGGGACTTTACCTTCGACCTTGGACCAAGAAATTTAGTCCAGAAAAGGAGGAATTTTCAGCCGCTCCAATGTGGATCCATCTATATTCACTCCCGCAAGAATTCTGGAACGCCAAAATCTTGGAAGGAATAAGCAATGCACTGGGATCCTTTGTAAAACTTTCATAGGTCACTAATCAAGGTAGATATACCTCCTATGCCCGCATATACATATACATGAATGTCTCGGAAGTCCTGCTAGAATCAATATGTTTGAGTTATTAAGACACAATGGATGCAAACCATTGACTATAAGAACATACCATTCCGCCATCGGAAATGCCATGAACATGACCATCTCTTCAGAGATTTCTTGCATGTTCCACTACCACCAGTAAAAAATGCCACCATAAGAGATGTTGATGGTTTTGAGAAGTTTTTGACTCGAAGATGACCAATCAAAAGGCCCACAACACCACGGGGTAGCAAGGAGATCAAAACCAGCAATAGCTATGATATTTTATCACAAAATCCAGACAATCCCAACAATAATGCAGGAGAAGAGACCTAACTACAACAACATACAATGACAGAACATGGTATGAGAAAAAATATGGAGGAACAAGCAAAACGTCGCAAAACAACGAACAACAACACTCTAGATGAGACTGAACAAGAAGAGGATATGTGAGATGACGACAACGATCATGCTGAATCCAAATATGGAGAAGTAATAGAACTCAAGGATCTTGACCTCCAATCCATAGTTGATGCTTGGAAACATCAAGATCTGAGCTCAATCCCAGACCAACGAATTCATCTCACAAAAGAGGCCATAATCAAAACAAGGATCGTCGAGGTTCATCTCACAAAGGTAAGCACTATGCATCCCCTTCCCTCGGAGTCAAAATCAAATCTTCCAAAGATGTCCCCAAAATTTCTAAGGAGGAGAAAAAATGAGGTCGTAGAAGTAACAAACAATGCCTTCAGGAGCTAGGGGATTTGCTAGTAAATTCTGGGTGGATAGTGTTGATGATGGACAAATTCCCACCCAATAACCCCAACATCCCATGAATATTGTCTCCTAGAACATCAAAGGCCTGAATGGAAAAAGCAAGCACCAGCTTCTTAGGAACAAAATCCTTAGAGAATAACCTACTATTGTGATGCTTCAAGAAACTAAATGTAACGGTGACCTGATTCCAAAACTTGCCCCCAAAATTTGGAAAGGCTCCCAAGTGGTTGTGATTGATGCTCAAGGTGCGGTAGGGGGCTTAGATTTTTTTATGGCACATAACTAAAATATCCATAACAAATTTCTTTTCAACTCAGAGATCTGTTTCTACCCGCTTTTAGTTAGTTGGCTTTGCAGAATCAGGTTTCCTAACCAATGTATATGGACCACAAACAATCTTGGATAAGATCTTTTTTTTAACTCTATTAAAGCACTCTGAACCATCATTGGGGATAATCATTGGCTAGTGTGTGGATACTTCAACATTATAACCTCACTTGTAGAGAAAAGAAGAGAAATAAGAAGATTGGATCAAGACTCACAAAGCTTCAGAGAAACCATGAGACAATTAAACTTGATATACATAGACACAACAAATAGATTGCATACTTGGAATATCCATCTGGGCGGAGATCATCGAGTAGTGTCTTGAATGGATCGTTTTCTAGCCTCAAAACCCCTCATGTTGTCAAGATTTCACTTAGAAGTTTCCATTCTGCCAAGCATGGGATTATATCACTAGCATGTCAAACTAGAGATTGACTTACAAGGCAACTTGAGAAATCGCCCCTTTCATTTTGAGTGCTTCTGGTTAGATCACCCATCATTCCAAAACATCATTCGACATTGGTGAAATGAAGCAAATTTTGTGACATGCTCCCCTATGCTCATATTTCAACAAAATCTCAAGCACGTCAAGTTCTGACTTAAAAATGGAACAAGGAGTTTGGTGACATCTTTAAGACCAAGAGAGAAATCAAGAGCCAAATGGAACATATTCAACAATCTAAGTTCCTCGGAGGGCAAAGATAACAACTAATCACAACAAAGGCTTTGTTGCAAGCACAATTATATTAATGAACCAGGAAAGAAGAACTTCATTGGAAACAAAAATCAAGAATGTGGTGGCCCAAGGAGGGCGAAAAAAATACCAAATTCTTTCACAGATCCATGATCTAACGACGCCATCACAACATAATTGCCACTATAAAAGAGAACCAAGGAAACGGACTCAAATATCATGCTAATATTGAAAAGGAGTTATTCCATTACTACAAAACCCTCCTCTCAGAACCACAACCAGATAGAAGAATGGCCATACAAAAAATTACTAGACAGATCTCCAAACTTGTATCCCAATATCAAAATAATGCCTTGCTTAGACCAATTACCCCTGTGGAAGTTGAACAGGAAGTCATGGAATTTCCAAAGGGAAAATCATTGGGTCCAGATGGCTTCATCACTGACTTCTTCTAGGCTTGTTGGCCAATCCTCAAGAAATATGTTCGAGCTCTGGTGAAATACTCTTGCAAATTCTTCAATGTGCTACCATCCCTTGATGCCACCTTCTTGGCTCTTATTCCAAAATAAAACAAAGAAGAAGATCCCAACAATTTCAAACTGAAATCCCTTTATAATGTGATTTACAAAATCATCACTAAAGTCAAAGTCATAGTGAACCATCTTAATCTAATCCTTCCTTCTTTGATTTATCCTGAGAAAATTGGTTATGTGGAGGATCGCTAGATTCTTGATGACATAATTATAGTTCATAAAATGATACACTCTCTTAAAACCACCAAGACTCCTGGCATGCTTATCAAATTGGATATGTCTAAAGTCTTCGAAAGGCTCAGTTGGAAATACATTCAACATGCTATCTTAGCCTTTGGTTTCTCTCCAACCTGGATCAAATGGATCATGTCCCTTACTTTCCTTAGCCTTCTTCTCTATCCTGGTAAATGGATATCCATTTGTGACCTTCTCCCCTTCCCACGACATCCGACAATGATATATATTATCCCCTTTCCTCTTTATCTTAATGGTCGAGGGACTAGGTATAGTTATTAAAGAAGCAATGGAAAACAAATCAATCAGAGGTTTAAGTTTCTTTTAGGATGACCTTGCAGTCTCCCACCAACAATTTTTTGATGACACAATGCTCATGGGTATTCCCATTGTTAGTGAGGATCAATCCAACAAGCAAGTCCTCTCAGACTTCATGAATTCCTCAAGTAAATTTATTAATCAAGGTAAGTCTCAACTTTTTTCTTTAACACTCCTACTATTCAAATTAACATTTCCAGGATTCTTGGATTTCAACGAAGCTCCCTTTCGTCCAAATATCTGAGTGCTCTTCTTGTGGAGAATCTCCTATGTTGATTTAAAAGTCTGTTTTACTATCTTAAGGTCAACCTCACGAGGATATGAATCCCCCTGTGTTTTTAGAGAGGCGATACTCCTCTTTTTCTTATGAAATTATAAACAAAAATAAAGCAAATTTTGAGGACCAAACTTTTGAAAAACTAACATTCACATTCAAAACAGTACCTGAGATTGGGACCATGTATCCTTTAAATAAAATATATACAATATATTACAAGATACATAAACCAAATGAGTATGATAAATAAGAGGTTTACCTTTCCATCACAACATTCATCAAGACAATAAATAATATCCATAGTAAATAGATAAGAAATATGGACCACATATATAAGAGAACTTTAAATGATCATTCCATTAAACACCAAAAATATTATGATGGATAAAACATTTGGAAACTTAAGCTTCAAATCAAAGTCTTTGAGAATACAATAATGTAGTATCCCAAGTAGTTCTCTAAGAGTCTCAAAAAATAATATAAGTCTTTAAATAATAAGTAAATGTCTTTAAAGAAAATATTTGTATTCGCCCTTCAAAGAGGACTGGGATGGGGCTCCCAAAGACCATAAAATGAAAAGACCTAGAAGATAAGAGGAAAACAATCAAGGATAGCCTGGTTTTCACAGAATATTGAGAAATAGAAGGCAATATGACAAATGATTGTGGAATAAATAGACATAAGGGGGGGGAACAAAGTTGTTGCTTGACTCACTGTGATGGAAAATTCTCGTAACCTTTTACTTTCTTTGAGGTGTTTCTTTCAAAGATGCATGTTGTGGTTGAGGTGGCATAACCGATGCAACTGCTTCTTGATTTTTTGGCTCGGTAATTTTGATTAATGCCTTTTTAAACCACTCCTCGATATACTGCCTTAAAGGAGTTACAGTGATTTCACACTTAGTTTTAATTTCAAATTATTCATTTTCAAATTCTCTCAGATCCATATCCGATCGATGCGATGTGTCATCAACTTCATCATTTCTATTGATATACCGAACTAACCATTTTTCAGCTTCTTCGGAAAAGCCTATTATTTCGGTGAATTCATTTGCCCAAGAAATTTAATGCATTAATTTGTTCCATTAAAGTTTCCTTTGATAAAATCATTGTATCCATCAATAAATTGGGACCATCAAGTTGCTTCATAAGATCCATAATCTTAAGAAACAAATCACCTTTTTTTTTTCAAAACCTCAATCTCATTTATCATTTCTTTCAAATCTTTAATTCTTCTTATCCAACATGCATTGATATGTTTCATCCAGTAAGTTGAAGAAAGGTTTTGTTCTTTTCTGTGAGCTTCAATTAAGCTCGAGACTTTAGCTGAGATTGTACTCACAACTTCCCTGTAAAATCCTTCATCATTTTCTAGGTCCTTTTGCATATATTCCTTGAAATTTTGTATTCTTGATAAAATACTAGCAATACTTTGAGCAAGGTCCCAAATTTCTTGAATCATATCAATTCTTGTATGTATGGCATCACCAACATATTTTCTTCTTGCTTGTAATAAACTTGAAAAGCTTTTATATTTATTGTTTCTTTCTGGAACATTTTCTAACACGGGTGCAGGTTGGATTGAATTCAAATGCTCTAGAAACAAAACTTCTTCTTTTATCCTTTGTCTCAACTCTAAATTTTCTTTTTCCATATTATCAATAGACTGATTCAAAGCTTCTCCAGTTGCTCCATGTAACTATGCAATTTTTTATGGTCAAACTCCATCAAAATCAATTGATGACTTCCATCTTTCTAATGACTTCTTATTTTTAGTATTGACTTTTTCCAATAATATTTTTTTAAATTCACAATTGTAGGCCATGTGGTGCAAATTAAAAGATTCCTCTTCGAATATTTCAGGTTCTTGGGTAATAAGGGCTTCAACAATTTTCCTAGTGTTTAGTAGTCTTTGTGCAGACCAACTAGGTTCTTCAATGAGCTCATCGATATCCATTGTTCGTGGACTTTCATGGATTTCAGATATGCTTAACCCTGTTGTTGATGTATTTATTTTTCTTTTGACCGAAGTATATGCAATATGATAGTTTTCAAGAATTTTTCTAGGTGGGTATTTATCACCACCATCGTCTGACCCTCGAGCTGATTCATTTCTTATCTCCATACCATTGCTTCTATTCTTTGTTTTTGATGGAGTACTATTCTGGGACGTTGTTGGTGAGTTGGGGTTTTTATCTGTCACTTCCTTGTCATGATGTTTGTGACCTTCATTTGTGCTATTTATTTCTTCCATATCATTTGAAACTTGATCTGTCGCGATTTCACGAAGATCTAGATTATCTCCACCACCTTCTTGACATTGTTCAACATTGGTGAAATATGAACAATAACCAATTAATTCCATGTGTGTAGTGAATTTGTTATCTGGGCCAAAACCCTTAACAACTTTGGCTTCCTTTAAGCCCAGTTATTCATGATGTCCTATCAGTTCGTCGAGATAGGTCACATGCTTAACAATAAATTCTCCAATTTTCCATGGTAGGGGTGAATTGTTTTTTCCTTCTATCATAAAATAAATTGGCCTAGGTTTTATATTGTCTACACATTTCGTTGACGAAAATTCTATCCAATACATAAAATGGTAGAATAAAAGGCAATTTTCTTCACCACCAAATAATAAGATAACAATAAATTCTTCAGAAGTTTCATAAATTCCTTTACTAGAGAGAAAGGCAGATACTTCAAGAGATGGTCTCAATGTATTAGGACCAAAAATTAACTTTTTAAACTCAAAAATAAAATTGTTATGGACTGGGTAAAAGTTGTATTGAGTTTTGTGTCTATACAATGTCGAATACCATGCATAAATTGGTTACATCTTAAAATCCACATGATTTTCCCTCGTCAAATATTCAAACACGTGACCATAAGATATGGCATTGATCCAGGAGGATCTGTAACACTCACAATGGTCCAGGAAGAT
>JASDQU010713261.1:0-11122 GCA_032191745.1 Picea mariana
GTAAATAAGTATGCAATCCTCTTATATATTTGAGAAGAGTTTCCTGAGTGTAGAGAGGTATACCAAGTATCAATGCTCTTTTTTGAAATTCTTGTGTGTATTCTTGCACACTTTGTCCCTTACTTTGTCTCAAATTCTGCCAATCCATCATAGCTTGCTGCATATACCCTAATGGATAAAATTGCTTTTTAAGTGCTGAAATGAACTCATACCAAGAGGAAATGATTTTTCCTTTTGTGGAAAGATCCTCTTGAGATCTGCTCTCCCATCAAATGAGAGAAGTCCCTCCAAGTCAGAGAGAAGCCAACTGAATTTTAACAGCATCTTCAGTAAACTTTTGAATCCTACAATAAACTTCAATTTGACGGATCCAATTGTCCATTTTTTCAGCATTAAGTTCCCCATAATACATAGGTAATTCAAACTTAATATCAAGCTTTAAATGAGGCATATTAAGATCAATTTTTGTTTTTAGTTTTTCAAATGGAGAAGGAATAGAACCATCAAGAAGGGATGGAGAAGTTGGTGGTGTTTTAGGAGGTTCCTCACCACCTTCTTCTTTTTTACCTTCTGTATGAGATGGTCCGCCTTGTTCACCTTTCTTTCAATCTTGATAGAGCTCCTCTACCATCGTTTGCATTCTCATGAAAGCTTTCAGAAATTCCCCTTTAGAAGGGATAGAAGAAGTTGCTTCTTATCCTTTTGGTGAAGACATCCTTCCTCTTCTTGATCCAATCTCTGGATCAAACTCTTCAAGTTCTCCTTCACCATGCTGAAGCTTGGATCTTGTTAACATCAACTCACAAAGCAATGGTTAACCTCACTTTGATACCAACTTGATCTGAAATTTAACCTGATCTAAAATTAGAGATATTTTAACCATTATTTGCATGTGAATTTTTAACTGTTGACCATCTTTGTAATGCATAATTAAAGAACATCCATCAATCACATGAGCACATAAACATGTAAGAAAACCATCTATGAACAAGAATCGGTAACGGAGTTCACCAGACCCCCTGGCTATGTCTCTGGGCCACTTTCCAAATGGGAAGGCCGATAGATTAAGTATTCAAATGCTTACAAAGTGAGTTCTGAGTTATGTCTGTCATATATAGTAACCGACTTCAACAACAACTGCAAGATGAAATTCTGAGACTTTTAAGTATGAACATGGATACCTTTCTGTGTATCTGAAAGATTCTATGAGCACTTTTCTGTCTGGATGCATGAATGCAAAAACTAAAGCTGGATCTGGAATCCTTGTGAAAAAATGAGACTTTTGAGTATAAACTCGATAGGTTTCAGAAACTGGACTCTGAATGCCCTTCTTGGCACAATTCCCAAAATCTACCTCTGATTGTATAGTCCATATGGCCTCGGGATGTGTGCAAACTCAGAACCACCTTGATTTGTGTGCAAAACCACCTCGGTCTGTGTGCAAATTCACTTCGGTTACTGTGTAGAACCACCTCGATCCACATGCAAAACCACCTCGGTCACTGTGCAAAACCACCTTGGTCTGCGTGCTAGTCTCTGCCTGCATCAAAACTCCTCCACCTCAAAATTCGTGTCCATGCCTCATTTAAATAATAAAAAACATTGGATGAAAAAGAGGCGCGAGTTATGGGCCACCCACCCTCCAAAATCCCCCAAATCTCGCACTTTTTAAATTTTCTTTGCCACTTCTTGCCACGTCCCATGGTGGTGGCGTGTTGGTAGCTATGGTTGTTAGGGGGGTAGAAGTCCTGGGGTCAAACCCGTGGGCTTCTCCTCCCACCACATATACTTTGATATAACATGTGATTTGAACTTTGTTTTTTGGCGCGATTTGGTTTAATACATATGGTTTTGGAAAATAGTTTTAACATATGATATTTGGGTGTATTATATGGTTGGTGATTTGATATGGTATGGCTTAATGGGTTACAACATATTGTTTTAATATAACATTTAAATACCAAGGGGGCCTCGGTGTTGGCAAGGTCAAGGGCTAACCCCTTGACCACCCCCTTTTACCCAACCATGGGGTCATGGTGGCCTTTTCACAAGGTCTTGATTTCAATTCCCATAACCCCAAATTACACCATTTCTAACCATTTTTCACCATCTTTGACGAAACTTCCACTACTGATATCTTTGTCATCTAGAGGTCGTTTTTCCCGAAACGAACGTCACCGGAAAGATGCTGACGAGATATTCCACTTTGTAAGCTTTACTTTGCATTTTTTTTTTTAAAGAAAATGGTTATAGTTTATATTAGGGGGGTGGCAAAGCCACGGATTCAGTTACAAAATGGCCCCGAGTTTCTTCGGGCCTACAGATCGAAATACAAAATGTCCTCGAATTTCTTTGGGCCTTTCTTTTTGAACCAATCTACTTCTAAAACTGTAGATTTGTGAGCTGACCTAGATCCTGTACTTATTCTAAATTTAATTGCCGAATCTTCAATCACTGTTTCAGCATAAGTCTCAGCACTGTTTCAGCATATGACTCCGCGCTATTTCGGTAGTTGTTACAGCGCTGTTTCAGCATCAGCATCTGTTCCAGCACTGTGTTTCAGCATATGTAACAACACTGTGTTTTAGCTGTTACAACACTGTGTTTCAGCAAAAGTTACAGCTCTGTTTCAACACTGTGTTTCAGCATCTGTATTCTAGCATCTGTGTTCCAGCATCCGTGTTCCAGCGTCAGTGTTCCAGCTATAAATTGACGGCCTAAAAATTGACTAAAAAATCTCTTGGTTATTTTTTCTTTCCGGATCAACTTCTGGTCATCATTGGTTGTATTTCTGGTGGTGTCTTTTTCCTCTTCTCCACTTTTGTCCATCCTTCTTTGCAGGTAGAGATGTTGTTTTTGATTCAATTATCCCCTTATTTTTCTGGTCCGGGGGACTTGCTTTCTTTGGGGATATCAATGTTGCTTCATCTATTTCGTCTTTATCAGCCTCGTCTTCCCAACTTGAAGGAGGTGGGGGGCTGAAGAGTACCTTGCTTTCTATTCTTGTATCAGGAGTGTCTGAAGCCTTAATACTTTCTATTCCCAGATCAAGAGAAGTTGAAGCTTTACTCTTCGATTGAGGGACATTCTTGGAATGATTCGGAGGTGGTTCCTGAGTAGGCGTGCCTTTGGAATCAAGGCTCAGAGGGTCTGATTCTAGAGAATATTTTCGGATGTTTGTAATAATTAATTGATGATCTTCATTGGAGCCTTCCCACCATGTTGATTTGCGTTGTTGCTTTCCCGCTTTCCTGTTCCCCTTTGTGCATTGAGCTGCTATGTGCCCTGTTTCGAAACAAGCCCTCCAACGCAATGAGATTCTTTCATAGTCTAGCTTTTGGGTCCAGGTGTAGTTTTTGCAACCCAAAATAATTTCTGCTGGAAACCCTTTGCTAAAATCCATTTCCACACAGATTCTGGCATATGAAGTGGTGCTATGAATTCTAGTTTCTTTGCTTGAAAAAAAAAACTTTCCTAATGTTGATCCAATATCTCGAAGAGAAGTTTCACCCCAAAAATGCAAGGGAAGATTCGGAAGTCTGACCCAAACTGGAGCAGAAGAAAGAACAACAGTCAGAGGATTAAAGCAAGGAGTCCAAACCATCATGCACAAACCTGAGTTTCCCCAAAACCAAGGGAAAGAGGCTAGGATCAAATCCTGGTTTGCTTCTAGATCAAACTCTGCAATGAAGAAACCCTTCGAGCAGGGGTGAATGAACAGATCTTCCTTGATGAGAGGCTTCCAGTGGGCTGAGATCCAGCCATTGAGATCCACAAGCCGCGACCAAAATCCATTGAACCGGCAGATTAAAGCATTTTCCAGGAAGTAATCTTCCTCGTCTTCAGCTTCTTGACCCATGAGCAGAGATATCGCTGGAGCTTCTTTAACCGAGCAGGAGGCAGGAGGGAAGGAGCGAACTGAAGTTTGTGTTTTAACAACATCACTGGAGGATGTTGGAACGCTGCCCGAGGGGTCGGGGCCGAGAGGAGCCGTGCATGCATGAGCTGTTGCTAAACCGAGTTGGGTGGAGCCATTGCGACCTGGGCTATTGAGTGAGGGAACCTCCATTGCAGAGAGGCCTGCGACCTTTGAAGGAAGAGCAGTCGCGGCCAAGAGGCCGAGCTGCAGAAAGGAGGCGGCTAGGGTTTAACCCTAGCCGCGGAAATGCCGTGAGCTGGAGCGTCCATCGGAGCTGAGATTTTTACAAAAAAAAGGGTGAGTGGGCTTGGCCCGAAAATGGTTAAACTCTCACGGCGAGCCACGCCCTCGCTTGGGATCGAACACAGGACCTGTCCGTCTTAACTAGAGCGACCTTACCACTACGTCGCCTCCACTGACCTTCTTTACTTTGCATTTTGAATACTTTAACTCTATCTAATTTTGAGATGATCCACCTGGATTATGGGTGGCCACCAATATCCACCTGGATCAATCGCCCCCCCCCTTAGGAAGAAATGGTCTCCATTACGTTGAGTGCCTAGGGAAGAGAGGAAATCATTTTCTGAATCTAAATCTTGGTGAGTTGCATGATTTGCTGGAGAAGTTATGTTTCTTGGTCTGTGGAAGACTGTCACAAGCTTGTTGCTGGTAGGGTTGAATATGCTCCACCAATATGTTCTCTCTGGGTTTGACGAGGCATTGTGTAGGAACCATTGTGGGTGAAGAAACAAATTGTTTTTGATGGATAGAAGGTGTTGAGGCTCCAATGGTTGTAGCAGTCTTTTGTGCATCCTTTGAAAAAACTGTGAAGAGGATGGATTTTTCAGTATGATAGATTACCTTGCAGCACTGTTTTGGTGGAGCAGTAGTCAAAACTACCTCTGGTATCCTATAGAGATGACCTCCCAAAGTAATAATGGCACTACAAGGTCTAGACTCATAGAAAACATGACGTCTCCACATATATGGTTGGCCCAAAACCACATCACAGACATCAAGAGGGGAAGCATCACACATTACCTCATCCTTGAAGGGATGGATTCCATAGGACAAGCGGCACTGTTGGATAACACGAAGATCTTGTCCCTAGTGAAGCCAACCGATGTTGTATGGTTGCGGGTGTGGTGTTGTTGACAAACCCACCTGTTTGATGACCTTATATGAGATGAGGTTCTTCTGGTTGTCATTATCAACAATGAAATGCAACGGGGTCCCCTTCACTAACATCTGTGAATGGAAGAGGCACTCCCCCTCTTCAAGATCTACTGATTCTTCTTGTTAAATTGTTGTGGTCACGACACTGGCAGTGGGGTCTGTGTCGATGATATGTCTATTTTCAATATTTTCTGGATTAGATTCTGACTCAGGGTTCAGCTTCGTGTCTTTTCCTCAACCACCAATGACAGTTTCAAGCGACATTCATTGGTGTTGCTCCAAGGTATTTTGTGGAAGTCACACCACTTCCCTACTTGTGAGACTTTCCTACTTGGTTATGGGTTTTTTAATGGTTTGGTTGTGAGACTTTCCTGCATTCTTATTGTGTTTTTAATGGTTTGGTTGTGAGACTTTCTTGCCTTCTTATTATGTTTTTAATGGTTTGGTTCTGAGAACTCACATAAAATTGAGCAAAATACACTGTGATGTCATCCAAATAAATCACGATGAACTTATCCTTTTCATCAGCAAACGCGATGTCCATTTCCCTCTGAAAGGTGGCACCGACATTCATCAAGCCGAACGACATCTTAGCATACATGAACGTTCCCCATGGAGTGGTGAAGGCCGTCTTCTCTCTCTCGTTTGGGTGGACCATGATTTGATTATATCGCGAGAAACCATCCAACATGGACATCTTTTGAGATCCCACTACCTTTTGACAATCTTATCTCACCGCTTTTCTTTGTCACAGGTACTAGGTTAGCTACCCACCTCGAGAATCTTAAAGAAACAATAATTTTGGCATCGAAAATTTTCTGAGAGTGAGTGTGAGTGTATAGAAATGCAATAGGGTATGGTTATATTTATAGTTAGGGAGAGGGGTTAGGGTAATTAGGATTATAATTAATTATTGACATTTAATTAATATAAATATTAATAAATATGTCAATTAATATTTAATTAAAACCCTAATTACATAAAAACCCCAAACACATAAAATAAACCCCAATCAGATAAAATAAAACCTAATCACATAAACCAAGAGGGAAAGAAAAACAACAAGGGGGTTCATGTTAAGATAAATTCAAGGGGAGTTCCATAATGGAAAAACATGTCCACATGAGTCTCATAGTGACCTATAAAGTTTATCATCAATGGATAAGGGGGTACATCAACAATGTGGTCATGTCCATATCCATAGAACTCCTAGGTCTCATGGACCATCCCAAGAGAGAGTAAGAGGATCACACATCAACACATCTTGATATTACACCAAGATCTACATGGTAAAAGACTAGGTTGGCCTAGAACACATCTGGGGGCCCTAGAACACATCTAGGGTCTTATCCACCAAGGTACATGACCAAGGATCAACCCATGCATTAAGAAAGGGTTCCCTGGAACACGTCCAGGGGCCCTAGACACATCTAGGGACTTATATCAACCACCAAGAAACACATCAAAGGATCAATACAAGCATTGGGAAAGGATTCCCTAGAACACATCCAAGGGCTCTAGAACACATCTAGGGTCTTACTGCTTGGTCCTAGACCAATAACCCCAGTCATCTACTAGGGGGGCTCACAAGGGTCTTTTTCCATGACTCTCACTGCTTGGTCTCATACCAAGAAACCCCAGGAATGTGTTGTGGGCCCTAGTCCACAGCTAGAGTCTTATGTCATCCTCCAGGAGAATGTCTCTTTTAGCTGCACTAATTTCAATATGAACCAAGAAAAAAGTGGTTGAACTGGTTAAATCATATCTAGTGGACATGAATGGGCTAAGTACCAAGGTAGATTTGAACATCTTTCCATTGGGTTCATATGACTGTCTAATTGGTATGGATTGGTTGGAACAACACCATGATATCCTAGACTGTCATAACAAGGAATTTACTTGCATGGATGAGGAAGGGAAGCCAAGAATAGTCCAAGGAATTACTAGGGCAGTTATTGTCGGAGAGATCTCAACAATGTAGCTTAAAAAGTGTTATAGAAAGGGATGCCAAATATTTGCAGCCCATATGGAGGAAGCACCTAAGGATAAGGTGCCAAATATTGAGGATCATGCAATCCTCAAAGAGTTTGGGGATCTGTTTAAGGATATACTAGGATTACCCCCAAATAGAGATATCGATTTCTCTATAAATCTGATGCCTGGAGCAGCTATAGTATCAAAGACTCCTTACAGAATGAGTACACCAGAACTAAAGGAGTTGCAAATGAAGATTGAAGAAATTTTGAAGAAGGGGTATATATGCCCAAGCGTGTCACCTTTCGGTGCCCCAATTTTATTCATGAAGAATAAATATGGGACATTGAGACTCTGCATCATTTTCAGACAATTGAACAAAGTGACTATAAAGAACAAGTATCCCTTGACAAGGATCGATGATCTCTTTGATCAGTTAAAGGATGCAAAGATATTCTCAAAGATCGATCTCAGATCAGGATACCATCAAGTAAGGATCAGAGATGATGACATCAAAAAGAGCACCTTCAATACAAGGTACATTCATTATGAATTCATAGTGGTGCCATTCGGATTATCAAATGTGCCAGCAGTTTTTATGTGCTTAATGAATGGTGTTTTCCGAGAATATTTAGACAAGTTTTTCATTGTCTTTTTGGATGACATCCCTGTATATTCCAAGTCAGAAGAAGAGCATGAGAAGCACTTGAGGATGGTGTTATAGGTGCTAAGAGAGCACCAGTTGTATGCAAAATTGATAAATTTCTCATTTTATCGAAATTGAATTCACTATTTCGGGCATATAATATCTGAAGAAGGAATAGTAGTAGACCCTGAAAAGATTGAAGCCATTAAAGGGTGGAAAACACCTAAGAATGTGACATAATTCATATCCTTCATGGGTCTAGTTGGATACTACAGAAGGTTCATTGCATGGTTTTCAAGGATCGCTCACCCAATCACTTCCTTGCAAAGGAAGGGGGTGAAGTATCAGTGGAAAACTGAATGTGAAAAGATCTTCCAATAGTTGAAGAAGTTGTTAACCAGTGCTCTAATTATGAGGATTGTTGATCCGAATGAATATTTTGTGGTTTGCATTGATGCATGAAAAGAAGGAATTGGTGGAGTCAGTCAGAATGGGTTTGTAATTTGTTTTGAATCAAGAAAATTAAAAGAGCATGAAAGGCTCTATGCCACTCATGATTTGGAGTTGGCAGCCATAGTTCACTCCTTGAAAACATGGAGGCACTACCTCATGTGAAATAGGTTTGAGATGAGGATAGACCATAATGGTCCGACATATTTTTTTGGTCAGCCTACATTAAATTTCAGGCAGAGGATATGGTTGGAATTCCTCTGCGAGTATGACTTTGACATCAAGAACATCAAAGGAAAGGAGAACAAAGTGGTTGATGCACTCAGTAGGATAGTGCATGAACTGCACGTTACATCCATTAGCATGTATCAAACAAATCTCAAAGGTAGAATTTATGAGGCTACAAAAGAAGATTTGCAGTACATGGAGTTTGTGACAAAACTTCAGCAAGGTAAAATGCAATAGAAGGTTGAAGATTTTAAATTGCGTAATGATGAAGTTCTCTTGTACATGAACCAAATTTATGTGCCCAATTCTCATGAGTTGATGAGCATAATTTTGAAAGAGATGCATAATGTGCCTTATGTTGGGCACCCAAGATATCATAAAATAGTGGTAGTAGTCAAGAGCCAATACTATTGGCTTGGCATGAAGAGAGATATTGTGAGTACATTGCTAAATGTATGGAATGTTAAAATGTTAAGGCTGAGCATAGACACCCAACTAGGTTGTTGCAACCATTGCCAATTCCTGAGTGGAAGTGGGAAGTGGTGACAATGGATTTCATCACCAAATTTCCCAGAACAAGCAAGTAGCATGATGCTATCATGATGGTGGTGGACAAGCTTACCAAAGCTTCCCATTTCATTCCTATGAAGGTTACTCACAAGAAAACCAATGTTGATGATTTTTATATGAGGGAAGTAGAACGCTTGCATGGCATACCCAAGACTATTGTGTTGGACAAAGACCCAAAGTTTACCTCAAATCTATGGAATGGGTTATTCAAAGGGTTCAGAACAAATCTGAACTTCAGCACAACTTATCATCCTGAGTATGATGGGAAAACATAGAGAGTGAACCAAGTGATAAAGGATATGCTGAGGATGTATGTGATGGAAAAACCATCCAAATGGGAAGATTGGAATGTGATTCATGTGGAGAAAGAAAGCGCTTTTGAAGTGCAT
The DNA here is from genome assembly GCA_032191745.1 of Picea mariana. Classification (NCBI taxonomy): domain Eukaryota; kingdom Viridiplantae; phylum Streptophyta; class Pinopsida; order Pinales; family Pinaceae; genus Picea; species Picea mariana. The sequence continues at coordinate 9,353 of JASDQU010713261.1, forward strand.
TCGGTACGCATTCTGTAACAGAAAATCAAATAGCTTCGGAATCAATCCATAGGGCTTGTAAAGGTCCAATGGACCTGGTATAGTCCTGAGGATGCCACTTTGGAGCATGAAGATGCTATGCAGGCAGAATACCCGCATCTTTTTTAAGATTTTAGAAATTTTGTTGATATTATGCAAGTAAGATACACTGAGGACAGTGTATAAATAAGGGGCGAGGATTTTAATACCCCAAGGCCGAGCCCCTGATGAATTATAATTATGTTATAGACTGGTGAGCCAAGTGTTTATAAGCTAGGAAGCTTATGTGTTTATTATGCCAGAAATCCTAGATGTTGAAGGCCAGGGAGCTTGATATTGTAAATGTAAATAATACATCATTAATAAAATCTCATCGTTGCATGTAGAACAACCACGAAGAAAGAGTGATGGGGAACTAAGCTCCACTGGGTAGGAAAAGGGAAAGGAGGCTATGAGGCTAGGAAAGAGGGGCTAAGCTCTTGGAGAGCCAGTTATCCTAACCCAAGGGAATATTATAATGTATTTCCTAAAAATACTAAAGTTGGGAAATAAACCTAGATATCCTAAGTTCCTTTGGGGAGAGGAACAAAGTCCAAGTGGAGAGGAACGAGATTTTGGAGAGCCAAGTGTCACCCAGGATGCATGCAGGTTTATGGGGGAATTTCCACCATTGTTGGGGTTGGCTCTCACCATTATGGTTGTGTCACAATTCTGCAAGCTGACAATTCTCACCATTGTCTGTCTGAGCATGCTGACCATTCTCAACATTCTGACCAGTCTGGCCATATTTCCCCATGAGTTCATTCTCAGGATTATGTCCAGTTCATGCACACACAGAATAGACACGCAACCAGATCCATTTCCACCATTTTTGAACCTCTGTAATCGATGAGTCGTCCCCTTGCCTTACCCAATTTTTGTTATAGTGGCTTGAAGACGTGGGTTGTCAGGATCGTGGTTGAAGAAGCAGGTTTTCATGCCTGTGGGAAACTCTCTCCAGGTGAGAGAGTTTGTTGGGGAAGTGATTTCACCTAGAGGGAGTCCAGCAACAGCTGCAAAGCTTTGAGAATTCCTCATCTAGCCTGTTGATGAAGTCCTGGAAGGGAAGTGGAGCAGCCGATGGACTGTGGAACAGTGAAGGTGAATATTCCCAGGGTGGGATAGGCATGTGGGGAATGAGTGTCTGTGAGCGGTGGGCGTAAGTAGGCTCCTTGGAGAGAATCCTTCCTATGTATTGTGTTATCGCATAAAGTTGTCAAGGGTCATAGGTGCTTGTTGATAATACCTAAGTCTGTATCCTTGCCCCGTCTCTCTCTCTCTCTCTCTTTCGCAGTCCAGGTCCTAAAATTTTCCATTCAACTACTAAAGTCGTTTCTTTCCTCCAGTTTGAATAACCTGATTTCCCTTGATGTCTTACCTGAATAATTCTCAGCTCGAAGATTTTCTGTTTTTCTCTAAGGATGAACACTCATCTCCTTTTGTTTCAATCCCTAGTCATTCCATTTTCCAAAGCCCGCAACAATTTATCCAAATATTTGTTTTCACAGGAAGCAGTCATGGGCACAAAGCGCAACATTCAAAGTGGTCCATTATGGACTCGAATCAAGCAGCAGGCAATTTCAGTTTTCAACGACAAAGATCCCAAGAGTAGTTTCAATGAATGACTCTCAGTCTTCTGGAATGTCAAAGTTTCGCGAGGTTTAAAGACCAGGTGGAAGCCCCGAAGTTAAAGACCAAGTGTTGCATGTCCTC
>JASDQU010713261.1:13917-27369 GCA_032191745.1 Picea mariana
TTCAGAGTTTCAAGATCTCTTCTATCGGTTTCATCCGGAGTGGTTTCTCCCAAATTCCACCGATCATTCTCGCATGTCCATCCGAATCAATGGTCATCATTCACTTCGGAGCTTCAACATTCATTTTCGGTCGCCAAATCACTCCAAGCCCATATTTATGCCAGATCTACATATTGACCCCTCTCGGGTTCCAAAGTCCAAAGCACATGGCAGTCATCAGTGCATGCATGTGGCATCCATCTAGTGTTGATACTTGGCACTCATTTCAAGAATGTTATGTCGTGTATTCAGCCTATTTTTGAGTGACACATGTCATCCCTCCGTACGCAACACATCAACATAGTGACGCCAAGCCTCCATGTCAGATCATCCTTTGGGAGGTGTTCTTGTCCAAGCACCAAAATTTGCGCCATCTCTAAGCAGGGTTAGGAGGATCCTAGAGTTGGCGAGCAGATAAAATTTAGCGTGGGTGCTAAGTCAACAGAGGTACCCATATCGCGGACCAGGTTCATATCAACATCCATGCTGCATTGCGGGGACGTAACATGCTCGAAAGATAAAATTCTTGAGTGATCCCGCAATCGAAACCGTGGTATAGCGTAAGAGCTACGTGGCAGTTAGTGGTGAATTGCGGGCCCAAAAGTGGTTTGCTTCCAAACCACCTTTAAAGGCCCTATAATCACGTTCTTATAAAGCGTCAAATCTGAGAGTAGCATGTGGAAATCCCCTAGGCGTTAAGCCTCGTTGCAATCCATAGAAAAATAAGTTAATGAAAATGGAGTGGAGGTTGAAACCTAGTCTCATTCCATAAATAGAAGTCATGAAAGGATATGGCCATGGAGACAGAACTATCAGCCAGAGGTACCCCTATGGATGATTTTTCCTGCGTACCCATGTCGAGGTTAGTTTGCATCTGACAGGAGGATACACTCATAGTCTGAAAGAAGAGTGCACATACAAAAGTCCTTGAATGAAATGGCCTGATCACACTCATGCTAGTCGTGAATTGATATGAGTATAAAAAGATCAGTTCAATTTTTTGTTAAGGGGGTCAACTCGTTGAGAAGAGCTCCCTATTTTGTAATATTTTGATGCCAGAACTGTTCTCTGGTTATGTATCAAATTTGAAACTTTCACATTAATAGAAGTCAGCTTCTCTCATCACTTTTTTAAAAAATGTGCCAAAACACTCGGGCATGGAGGATCCAGTCGAGGGTTGTAGTTCTATTGAAATGTAGGTTTAATTACAGTATTGTTGTGACCAGTTTCAATCATCTCCCTTGTTTCCTTATTTCCCCTTACACTGAAAGGCTCGGGCATGGAGGATCCAGTCAAGTTGTTGTAGTTTCATTGTGATGTAGGTTTGATCATTATGTTTCTGTGACATATTTAAGTGTTTGAAGCTTAAGTTCAAGAGTGTTCTTGAGCCTAAGTTTTTCTTCACCAAGCTACTTGAAAGTCAGATGCCCATGGAAGACTTGTCCACCTTTCTCACGAAGTCTTCCTTATGCTTGCACTTAAACTCAAATCAATGACTGGAGTTAATGAGGCCCTCACTTCCCTATGCATTTCTTGTCTAGTTCCTGTATTAAAATCATTCTTATACTGAGTTTTGTCTGTTTGACCTCCACTCATAAAACCAACATCCACTAAACATTTTGATGGGTATTAGGCTTATCCTCTTGCAATCTGAGGGTGACTCTCAGTGCTAACACATTGTGCAGCTTCTCATAGCCTTGGCCTAGCCTAGGATTCCTTTGCCCTGGGTGGAGTTTAGTCCCAAATCGGGGGTTACCCACTGTCGATAACTTGGAGCAGTGTGGTCTAAGGTTGGGATGTTCATGGAAGGTCTGCCCACAGTCAATGGTCTTCTCAAAAAAAGATAAGTACCAATTCTATGTTAAATTTACCTGCGATGTTTAAATGTTGTGTATCTTGTACATGTGCTAAAATGTTATCATAATTCCCTGTATATATTGCATGTATGTGTTATTGTCCCTTCCACACGATAGATAGTTTCAAGTAGCATGACATGTCCTGGGTGGTTGGGTATGTTACAATCTGGGTTTTACAACAGTTTGTTTTGATTTGGTGGTGTTTTCCCTGGCAAGGATTGTTGGGGGACGCTACAATCTGGTATTAGAGCAGATTGATAAGTTTGTTTTGTATTTACAGCAAGAGGAAATGACCTATCAAGAGGAAAACTTCTTATGGAGTTTTCTCTTCAAGGGCTTTGTGAGGACACCTATTCTAAATGTAGACTGCAGTACTTGCAGCTTCGACCCAAAGAGATAATGGTAAATTTGATCATACATCATGGCTCTAGCTGCTTCACAAATTGTTCTATTCTTTCTTTCTACAACCCCATTCTGTTGGGGATTCTAAGGCACAATCATCTCCATCTTAATCTCGAAATCCCGACATAGCTCATCATACTTGTAGGAGTCAAACTCTTTACCATTGTTAGTTATGAAAAACCGGATGTGTCTACCTGTCTGATTTTCAACAAGATTCTTGAAATATTTAAATTTGTTGAAAGATTCATCTTTAGTCTTTAAAAAAATAAATCCAAGTTTTACGAGAATAATCATCAGTAAAAATGATATAGGAAATACAACCATTCATAGATGGAGCAGTCATAGGTCCACAAAGATTAGAATGAATTATATAAAAAAATGCCATTAGATTTTCTATTGCTGTGAGGATAAGATTTCTTTGTATTCTTACCAAGAGCACAACCTCTACAAAAACTATCATGCTCAAATGAAAACACTGGCATACCTGTTACCATATTTTGCAAACCTAGAAGTGCGTTGTAGTTGAGATGTCCAAGTCTTCTATGCCAGAGCTCGCAGGGGTTTATCATCTCGTGAGCTAGTGCTTGAACAAATTGACCTGTGATTTTGTAAAGTCCACTCTCATGAGTTCCAATAGTCATGGAAATGCTCAAATATCCATTTGAGGGCCACATGAGAGCCTTCCTTTTGGTGAAGGCTATTGAGTATCCTTTGTTTTCTAACACTGCAACTGAGATTAGATTTTTCTTTAAACCAGGAACATAAAGAATTTCATCAATATGAAATATATTACCTGATTGAAGCTGGAAAGAAGCAGATCCAAAACCTTTTATGTCATAAGTACCATCATCACCCAGTTCTACCTTTACATTGAATTTCTTATCTTGATAGTTTGCAAGATTCTGTTTGAAGCCTGTCATGTGTTTGGAGGCATCGTTGTCCATTAAACAAACCTCCTCCAACTTGGTTATAGTGCCAGAAAGAGCTAAGATGAGGTAATATTCTTGATGTTGTTCTTGCTCTTTGGTGGCTGCCCTGGTTCTTCTTCTTTGAGGTTCCTGTTGAGGATCTTCTTATTCAGTGGCAACTAAGGCATGGAACTTACCTTTCCTTCTCTGTTGAGAGGAAGGGTTCCTGCAATCTTTTGCATAATTTACTAGATTTTTGCAGTTAAAACATCTTACTTTAGATAAATGAAGATTAAGGTGAGATATCTTACCTTGAGGTTTCTTACCTTTGCCTTTAGTTTGAGAAAACTTCTTCCATCTCTTGGATTTAGCTGAAAGGGCATGATCTCTTAGAATTGAATGCTCATTTCTACTTTTGAGTATTCCTTTTTGTTCTAGGAAATCATGCCATAATCTGTCGAAGTTAGTTTGAGCTTCTCTTCCATTAACTGAAGAAAGAAAGATTCCCCATGACTCAGGAAGTCCATCCACTACAATTTGCATAAGGTCATCATCATCCACAACAACTCCTATTGTTGTAAGTTGATCTCTATTTTGAGCAATCTTGGAGAAGAAGGCGACAATGGTTTCATCCTTTCCCATCCTTAATGTATGTAGTTGTTTCTTCAATATTATCTTATGAGTTGGAGCCTTCTTTTCATAGATATTTTCTAGGGCATCACAACAATATTTGGCATTCCATAGATGACAAATGATGGGAATCATGTTATCCTTAACTGAGTAAAAAATGACTCTTTTAACTTTGGCATGTCTCTTCTTGTATGCTTCCCTGCCAATATTTGAAGTGGGTTCTTCTATTACCCTAGTAACTAGCTCATCCAAGTCACTCTCTTCTAGGATTTTGAGTATCCTACACTTCCAAGTATTGAAGATGGAGGCCCCTTCAAGTCTATCTTCATCTTTGACTGAAGAAGAGGCTATGTTGAGTCCTTGATCAGATTTTGAAGATGATATCCTGCTGATTTGCAAAACTAACCCTAAAAAATGGATCTACATAGGCTCAAGTCTACAATTCTTGATCTCTTTGCACACCCTAAGCTCTGATACCATGTGAGAGTTAGGGAAAATTGAAAAAAAAAATTCTTTAAAATTTTCTGTTCACTAGATCAACATAAAGAAGAAGACATATAAACCGATCTTGAAGAAAATAAATTTTCTGAGTATGAAAAATTAGCTTTTATCTTACCTCTTGATTCAATGATAGATGTACCTGTCACATGTGTGGATGTAAGCCTCTGTAAGTATGCTCAGACTTTAGTTTAGTTTCATGGATCAAACCTCTAGGTTTTGATCTCTGTCAAAGAGGATTGTGGGACAGTTTTTCCATGGATGGAAAACCTCAAAGAAAATAGCAATAAAATCTCATACTTAACAACAATATCCCCAGCATAAAACCCTCCAATAAACAGAGATTAGGAAAAGGAACGAGATCATGACAGGTAAGCAAACCCTCCACTAGTAAACAACAAAACCCTCACTCGAAAATATGGACAACAAATTGAAAAACCCCCACAGGGATCTTAGCACTCCACGTGGCAGCAAGAGGGTAGCCCATACAACAAAGGAGAGGACCCAGATAGAGGTCGTGGTGCCTACAAACAATTATGTCGCCCTAAATATAGATCCGACACCCAAGGAACAAGACCGACAGCAAAAGGGAGGAAACTCTGGTTCAAGAGATCATGTCCGACAACCCTTAGAGGCACCTCACAGCTCAGAGGAAACAAATCCAACAAACCTCAACATACTCCAAAGAAGAAACTTCCAGCCAGCATAGAAATCATAGATCTATAACTTTTAATCAAGGGGAAGGCCACACCAACAAGAGGGAAGAGTCACTGAGGTAGCTGCAACATGTAGGGAGATGAGAGAGTGAGTGTGAGTGTATAGAAAGGAAATAGGGTAGGGTTATATCTATAATTAGGGAGAGGGATTAGGGTAATTTGGATTATAATTAATTATTGACATTTAATTAATATAAATATTAATTAATATGTCAATTAATATTTAATTAAAACCCTAATTACATAAAAACCACAAACACATAAAATAAACCCCAATCAGATAAAATAAAACCTAATCACATAAACCAAGAGAGAAAGAAAAACAACAAGGGGTTTCCTGTTAAGATAAAGTCAAGGGGGGTTCTGTTAGTGCCTCCATTTTTCCTTTCATTTTAGAGTCGATTTGGAGTCACGTCGTGGCCCATGCGTCCAAACATGCAAAATGTAACACAGTGAGTTTGAAGTCAACAATTGGTCTGTTGGTCCTCGAAAATTGGAAGGGGTGTCAGAGTCGTAAATTGTATATGTGGTACAGATGTGTCTCTTCTAGAAAGTTGAATCCCGTTAAAAACCAATCCTTACCTGTCCAAGTCAGATCAAATGGGTAATAGAGGTCGCATCGAAAAGTACAATATTTATTATCAATTCATACTGAAGGCCGAGGGAATGAAAAATCGCGGCGTTCGTATTATGCATGCTCAACAAACCTTGTCACCTACATCCTGCACATGGGGATTTTCCATGGACTACCTCAAACTCAACTTGAAACATCTCGTCGAAATTAATTTACTACCTTCCAGTATGATTTCTTTCTCCTGGTTGATTCATTATAAATCTCATACATTTGTCATTCTCCACAGTCTGAGAACCAGCACAGAACTCCATTCACGATTCTCTTTATCAGTTCAACTTGTTTAAAGACTTCCATTCCATGCATTTGTGAAATTCACTTCATGCAAGAAATGCCTCGGTCACGCCGTGGCGACCTCTCAGATCACAGGGAAGGGCGCACAGAGCAGCAGAACCAAACGAGCCAAGCCCCAAAGAGACTGGGTCTCATTTCCACCCGTGGCCACCATTCCCAAAGGCGTGGAAGGAACCATTTCATCACCTATAGGAGAGTTCAGAACAATTTGTGTAATATCCAAAGCAGAGAAATTCATACAAGAAAAGGAGATGGTACGAGGTTTTTCCTCTCAACAACAGCTGCCTCGAAGGAGAGGCAGGCCTAGAAAGAACTAGGAAATCATGAAAGTTCAAGTTTCAGAAGAGTCGTGCGTCAGATCGATAACTGAAGAACTACTCAGACGCACCATTCGGCTAGATCTTGTTGAGGAATCAGGCCATGAAGACAGGGGCAAAGCGAGGAAAGGTGACGTCGCAAGAGAAAATGAGGAATAAGCAAAACTAGCTATTGTCGAGCTGTCTCAGGAAAACCGGGAATTAAGGCGACAGCTAGCGACAAAGGCCGCGGAAGCATCTGCTGCGTAGAGTCACCGAGGAAAAATGGCATGGTTGAAGAAGCAACTCAAAGAGGTGCAATATTTTATCGTACAACTGTGAGAGGCACAAAGGTTAGCAGAAGAAAGGCACGAGGAGTGTCCTAGGGAATGCGAAGCAGCCAGAAGGGAAGTCAGCATGGATCCTACCAATGCACAGAAAGAGAAAGCTTATCGGGCGTCAGTCCCTTCATGATGATTTTGAGCGATATGTGTTCCTCTGAAGTATCGTGCCATTTTGATAATGACCAAGAGAAGCAAACATCTTTTTACTGCGCGTAGTCCTCCAACAGATGGACGCATTACAGAAAACATAGCCATTATTACAAACAACAAGTTTGTGACAAACACCTGTTCGCGAAATACTCGATCAAGAGAATACAATGCCAAATTTTTCCCCCACATTAGAACCTGACCAACAATCAGACCTTGCGACAAACCTGAAGACAATCGTTGGTGGATAGGTGTACCTATTGCCTATTTTGGATAATTCCATATGAAGAGTCTCTGCATCATGTGGCACATTCTTCTTAGTTTAGGGTTAGAAGTTAGAAAACAGGGTAGCCCAAGCGATGCCCTGGTCTATATATTCCATTTTTTTTAATAAAACCAGGGTTGGTTGGAAAATTTTGGTAGACGATAACTATTGTGTGTAATCTGAAAATGTTGACCAGAATTTAATGCAAAGGTCTTGTGATTTGATGAAAAGATTCTAGTTGTGGTAGTTGGATGTATTGTGCTTCTTTCCTTGCGTATGTATTTTCCTGTTATCTATATTTCATATCTCTTTTCTGTCTATTTCTGAACAAATTATCGAACCTGCGGATTCGATGTATTGTGCCCCTTGTTCGTGCCACTTAGACAAAACGTTTTTCCTCTTAAGATAACTCTGAATTCGTCCACAACGGTGCTCTTGAGTTAATTCTTGTGTTTTTCTCCTGCCACACTTTATGGTTTACACTGAAGGTTTTTGCTCGCCTAGCCTTCTCCTCTCAAATCTAGTCATTGAGTCATTTGTCTTGTATTTCCCTTAGATCGACCCAATATCCCAAGTCTTACTTTTTTGTGCCAATATAACCGGAACCCATTTTATCATAGGTGTTAGATCTAGCCATTGTTTTCAAAGTCATATCCTGTGCGGAGACCGCGCCATTTCTGAGAGAGCCCTCTCCAGATCCGAAAGGTTAGTTTTGGGTCTCAAAGTTGGTTGAAAAGGTTACCTACATCGTCTGTTTATCATCCAAACAAATTTACGGAGTGCTAACATTCTGGCATTGTTGCCAAGGACGAAGTTGAAACTATTTTCCCTGGGAGAACGACAAATGTTGCAATTTGACCCCTGAGTGTAACAGAGGGACAAACACCCATATCGGCTGAAATTTTTACCCTAGAGACTCTAGTCCAAACAAACCAGTAGCCTCAAGTAGCACTACTCAGAAAAAATGGCTCCAAAGACGTTTTACACCAGGGAAAATCTCGACCCAAACCCTTCTAAGCCTGTGTGCGACCCCGAGAAGATTCTGTGCAAGGTTAGGGAGAAGGCATCATACTCATTTTATTTCCTGGATAGAAGCTTGTTCTTGCCCAAATATGGTGCATAGAGCATTGAAAACCTTGAGTTTGACATAATTTTCGAGCAAACTCTGTTTAGGTCTAAGTCAGAAACTAGTTTGGACAAGATTGTTTTCGACCTAAAAAATTTCCAAGCTTTGGTGACAAATATATTCCCAAAATTTGAATCCCCCTAGGGCCATGGTTGCCAAATTCGCTCCCCTCATCCTGCTATCCTAGTTACATGACTTGCCTTAGAATTATAACCAAAGAATCAGACTCTACGATGTTGAGGGAAATGTTTCCGCCGAGAGACACCTGGAATGGTTTAACGACTTCGTCGACCTGGAAGAGGTGGACTAGGCAGATGAAAAAATGAGGCTCTTTGCATAGAACCTTTCAAGAGATGTAAGAAATTGGTTCAAAGATCTCCCACCTGCGAGCATTCGAGACTTCGCCGCCTTCGAAAGGTCATTCCTAAACAAATGGGGAGATAAGAAAAACCCTTTCCAGCTGCTAACACAATACAATAATATGAAGAAAGAGCTTGAGGAGATGGTGCAAGAATTTTTGGCTCCTTTTTTAAAGGTGTAAAACTCCATCCGTGAAAAAGTGAAACCTTCCCCCAGTGTTGTGTAGTTGTCATACACAGACTCCTTCAATAGAGACTTTTCTCTATTGCTGAGAGAAAGAAGATCGGCGAGTCTGGATGCTATAATGAGAAATGTGGTTGAGGTTGAGGTAAACATGATGGCATCAGAAAAAATGAAACCAAGGTTCAACTGGGGTGAAAAGATACCCCAGGGAGATGCACAGCCATCGACATCGTGGTCCTCAGACGATAAATTCTACATGATGATGAAGACCATGGAGAAGTTGATGGAGAGGATGTCCATGGGAAACAAGCCTGCTACATGAGAGGAAAATGACCCACAACCTAGAAATCAAAATCTTCGGAGGAGTCAGGTTCCTCAAATCAAGTAGCGAGACCTACGTGACCAGCAGACAAGACCTCCTTTCCAGAACAACTACGTATATGAGGATTTTGACCAGACTTTCGACGATCAAGTGCATTGTTTTGATGACAAAAACCCATGCGTGTTCCTAACAAAGAGCGAGCATGATTGGTATATGAGCATAAATGAAGAATTCACATTGGAGACCGAAGATGGTATGATACTCGAAATAGATAATGCCCCATCTTGGGAGACAAAAGAATTCAAGAAAGGTTATCAAAATGCTATCATGCAGTTATAGAAGAAGTACAACCTCAGGAGCAAATATGTACCTGCTAAGCCGCAACAAACGAACCCTATGAAGAAGCCTACAATGGATACACCTTCCACTAGATAACCCAGACCAGATAGCTTGGTTAGGGACATGACGAAAAAGGCCAATTCTAAGGAGGAGGTCCCCAATAAAGTTTCAGAAAGAGGATGACAAACAAACGGAAAAGAGGTAGAAAAAACTTGTTCCCCTTTTAATTTTGAACACAAAATGGCTAAAATCAATATCTCCATCTCTTTCAATGAGATTATTAAGAAAGGTGAGTATCGGGAACAAATCACTAAAATGTTGAAGATGGAAGGGACCCCCGATACCCTGAATATTCGAGACGATAATCTCGCCATCCTCTTTGGTCCGCGCGTTGAAGAAACAATTGATGTTGAAGACGTCCATTCGTTCTATATCGGTCTGAAGATTCACGAACTGACCTTGCATAACACTATGCTCAATTCTCGCATGTCACACAATCTCGTGCCAAAGGTGATCATGGATGAATTGGGTTCGGAAGTCACTAGGCCATACAAATACCTTTTCCCCTTCGATTCGAGGAAGGTGAAATGTTTGGGTCTTATCAAATACCTAGTTGTGTCATTGGCTCTAATCGTTGCTAAGAACATGGTCATGGACATAGTCATCGCAGACATACCCCCAAAGTTTGGCATGCTGCTCTCGAGATCATGGGCTGCAAAGTTGAAAGGTATGTTACAGATGGATATGACGTATGCCACTATCCCTGTCTTCGGTCGTGACATAAGGTTTTATAGAGAAGTGTTGCTAAAAAATATGGTGAGTAGCAAGATGTAGCCCAACAATCATCCTATATACGTCGTCGACACTGAATTGGGTTTGTCTATATTCTACAATGATTTTAGCTTCGGAGAAGAAGGATTGTCGACCATCACAACAGCTGACGAGAAAACCGCGCAGGAAACGATAAAGTGCGCCGATCCGGAAGACCGCATGGAAAATGGGGCGTGGAACATGAGTTTTGATGACGTGGTTAATAGAGAAGGAGTTGGGGATAGAATATGGGTAAGCCCCCCTGAAGTAAGCACAAATTTGTGGTCATACAAGCTCGCGTTTGAATGCACTAACAACATGGTTGAGTATGAAGCATTGATCTTGGGCTTGAACGTTTTGAAAGAGATAGGTGTGCAGAGGATAGTAGTGCACGAAGATTATGAGCTAATCATAAATCAGGTGAAGGGTGTGTATCAAACCAAACACCCTAGACTGCACGCGTACAAAAATTTGGCTTTGGACCTTCTCGAAGGATTTTCAGAGTATGACCTCGGCCTCGGTTTTCAAGATTCCCACACGATGAAAAACAAGTGGAAATATTCCTCCTTGTGAGAGATGAGTTCGCTAACACAAACATAGATGGGGAATACTGTGGAAACAGAGATGAGAGTGCAGATGCGTGTAGTAACGACGAACCTTTCCAAAACTAGATCGTGGGAAGGGATATAATTCAACTGAAGAACAATATCATTCCAAAGGGGTTGGTGCTACTAGAAAAGTTGTTTGATGAGAATGATGTGGCTAAGAACCCCAAGATCACTACAAGTGAAGAAGATGTGGAAGACTGCAACATCGGGACTGAGGAAGACCCGAAGATGGAAAAATTGTCAAAGACACTCAACCTAGAGGTCAAGCAGAATTATGTAAAGCTCATGAAGGATTTCCCGAACATTTTTGCGTGGAGCTATGATGATTTGAAATTATATGACACGAAGGTGATCCAACACATTATCCCTCTCAAAGAATACCATAAGCCTTTCAAACAGAAGTTGAGGCGGATAAACCCTCTATTGCTGCCACTGATCGAGAAAGAGGTAAAGAAACTTTTCGACGCCAAAATTATTGTTTCTTTAAGATTCTCGAAGTGGGTAGCTAACCTAGTACCTGTGACAAATAAAAGAGGTGAGATAAGACTGTCAAAAGGTAGTTGGATCTCAGAAGATGTCCATGATGGACAGTTTCTCGGGATATAATCAAATCATGGTCCACCCGGACGAGAGAGAGAAGACAACCTTCACCACTCCATGGGGAACGTTCATGTATGCTAAGATGTCATTCGACTTGATAAACGTCAGTGCCACCTTTCATAGGGTGATGGACATCGCGTTTTCTGATGAAAAGGATAAGTTCATCATGATTTATTTGTACGACATCACAGTGTATTCTGCCTCCGACAAACAACATCTCGAGCACCTAAAGAGGGTCTTCCAGAAGTGCAGAAAGTTTGACATATCACTGAATCCAAAGAAGTCCCATTTCGTGGTGGAGGAAGGAAATATTTTGGGGCACATCATTTCCAAAAAAGGTATTAAAATAGATCCTAGCAGGGTTGAAGGGATTCTGAAGATCGACACCCCGGGCAGTAAAAAGGAGGTACAATCTTTCTTGGGCAAGGTAAACATTTTGAGGAGATTCATCCCAAACATGGCAGAAATCATAAAACATATAACTTGCATGCTCAGGAAGGGAAACAATATTAAGTGGAAACGAGAGGCAAAGAAGTCTTTCGAAGATATTAAGGTGGCACTAACTAAAGCTCCTGTGCTATCCAACCCAGACTTTACCAAATATTTCCTCCTGTTCTCATTTTCCTCATAACACAATATTGTCGGCGTGTTGTTGCAGAGACGAACAAGATTTCGAGAAACCCATAGCCTACTTCAGCCAGACACTATGCAACGCTCCCCTAAAGTACAATATTATGGAAAAGTAAGCATACGCCTTAGTAAAGACCTTGAAAGAATTCAGGACATATATATTGCATTCCCATGTCATCGTCTGTGTACCCAGCAGTTCAGTAAAGGACATCTCGACTCAACCTAACCCGGAAGGAAGGAGAGGAAAATGGATAGTAGCCATGTTAGAATACGATCTAGAGATCAAGCCTACAAAACTAGTTAAAGGTCAGGACCTCGTGAAGTTGATGGCGCAATCGGATTGCAACGCTGTTGGAATGAACTTCATTGTCGATCTATCGGAATGTCATCAAGAAGAAAGGACTGCACAGGTGCCTCAGTGTTTCCTTGACTCACCATGGTATGAATACATCATATACGTATTGGAGAATATCTAGGCCCCTCCAGGCGTGAGTAAGACTAAGGCTAGATTCCTCAAGCTTAAATCAGTTAAGTTCTGCGTCTTGGAGAATTCGCTATACTGGAAGACCTCGGAGGAATACTGTTAATATGTTTTCTAGAGGATGACGTGAAACAAGCCATATGGGATTTTCACAGAGGCAACTGCGGAGGGTGCCACTATTGGAAGACCACCGCGCACAAGATCCTGAGGGTAGGTTATTACTGGTCGACAATTTTCGATGACGTATATAAAGAGGTCTCCAGTTTCCACGAGTGCCAGATTTTCGATGGGAGGAGAAATCTACAGTCCCTGTCGTTAAAGCCGATCTCAGTCGAGGCACCTTTCATGTAGTGGGGCCTATATTTCATAGGAGAGATAAACCAACCATCCCTTGCACAACATAGATGGATTCTCACGGCCAATGATTATTTTACAAAATGGATTGAGGCAGTCACCACAAAGAAAGAAATCGATGCAGTCATCATCCAGTTCCTGGAAACAAACATCTTGTCAAGGTTCGGGTGTCCTGTTAAAATTATTACTGGTAATGTGGCCACGTTCAAGTCTAAAAAGATGCAAAAGTTATACCAGGATTATAACATAACATTGGGGCATTCCACGATGTATTATCCATAAGTAAACGTGTTGGCAGAATCTTTGAAAAAGATCCTGACCAGGATCATCAAAAGGATTTTGAAAGACAATAAGAGAGCCTTCCACAAGAAGCTTATCTATGCGTTGTGGGCAGATCGGATTACCATAAAAAAATCCATATCAATGTCACCTTTCCAGATAATTTACGATGCATATGAAATATTCCCTACTGCGCTAGGACCACCCGTCAGAATGTTGTTGCAAGAGCAGGAGGCCAAGCCAAATGATGCGTAGAGAAGGATAAACCAATTGATTCACATGCAGAGGGTGAGAGAGCAGGTGTATAATCGAGGTCATCTCCTGATGGAGATGA
>JASDQU010713262.1:0-26312 GCA_032191745.1 Picea mariana
AGATTGACTCATCTGTGAGATGTAGTCTTGTCTCATGTGTCACCAGAGAACCAATTAGTTCATCTGTTGAAAATCTTGATAGATCCTTGGATTCAAGGATGGCTGTTACAACCATTTCAAATTTCTTGGGTAGACTTCTGAGAATTTTCTCAACAATTCGTTGATCAGTGATGGTTTCACCAATCAGTTTGATCTGATTCACAATTCCCATGACTTTGGTCATGAACTGATCCACTGTTTCAGACTCTGTCATCCTTAGAGTCTCAAATTGCATCCACAAGGTCTGCAGTTTAACTGTTTTTACCCTGTCATTTCCTTGGTAGGACGATTTGAGGATGTCCCAGGCTTGTTTGGAAGTACCAGTGCCTGTGATTTTCGAGAATATTGAATCATCCACAGAGTTCTGAATCCAGAATTTTGCTTTGTTTTCTTTGGTCCTCAGAGTTGCTTGAGCAATTCTCTGGGCATTTGTCATGGCAGTGAGGGCAGCTGGATCTGGTTCCACATATCCAAGATCCACTGGTTCCTAGCATTCTTGTGCTTGCAAGAATGATCTCATCCGAAGAGACCAAAATTCGTAATTCTTACCAAGAAGAATCGGACCCTGAGTCGGTCCTAGATTGCTAGATGACGCCATATATAAAAAAAATTGCAGAAAAAATAGAGGGAAAAATTCGTATTTACCTCCGATCTCAGAAACGCCAATTTGTCGATGGCCAATGGGAGCTTATCAGGCTTGAAGTGGCCCTTTGGTCTCCTTGCAATGTGACCACGTGCTTTAATGATAAGGTGCTACGGGATTTTCCCGTTCTTTTGTCTTTCAAAATGCCGAAATGCGAAAAATTTGCCTTTGGACTTTTCAACGGTCCAGATCGTGCAGTGATCGGACGGTCCAGATCGTATCGGGATATCGTGAATCAAGATTTCATGATTTCTGATGTCGAGGTTCTTTGTCTCCTCGGTTTCGCGATCGTCGATTTTTCGATGGCGTGATTTCTTTCAGGACTTTTCCCGATTTCGTTGATTGCTCCCACGTGTCCCAGCAGACGGACGGTCGTGATCTCTCCTCGCGATTTTGCGATTTAAATGTGCCGGACTTCTCATCTCCTGGATGTGCGATTTGCCGAATCCTGAAAAGCCGATGAACTCGCTTATCGAGACTTTTCCCAAAAGCCTCGATCTCTGCCACGCGTCCTGAACAGATGGACGGCTTGATTTGCGTCGGGATTTCACTGGAAAGAAACCCGATCACTTGTTCTCAGGATTCCCAATTTTCCGAATCCCGATATGCCGATGGCGCTTTCCACTTAGACACTTTTTCCGAGTCGCCGGATTTGCGCCACGCGTCCTTAAAAGATGGACGGTCCTGATTCAACCTCGGGATATCGTGGTTAGCGATGCTCCAAATTTCTATCAACGTGAAACCCTGAATGCCGATACGCTGACGGTGCCCTCGATGTCCGCCACGTGTCCAGGAGATATGGACGGCTGAGATCTGATTGGGATTTCGCGAGTTGCGATGTCAAGTTTCTTTGACAAATTGAAACCCCGAACTCCGAAATGCCGATATGACGATGCGTTGATCTGCTGCCACCTATCCTTTGAAATGGACGACTGTGATCGTTTCGGGATTTCGCGTATCGGAGTTTTTTGGAGAGCAGATTCTTTCGCTCGTCCAACTCCCGATTCCTGATTTTGTGATGGAATAGGATCTCGCCACATGTCTCTTGAACGGATGGTCAAGATGACGTCGGGATTTCTCAAGTGAAAAAACCTCCTGTGCGCTCCACACGACTAACCGTCGTGCAACTTCTTGCTGATCTAACGGTTGTCGGGCCTGTGTTCAAGATCTGATGGTTGAGATTTCTTCTCCCTTTCCGCACTCTCCTCGTCCCTTCTAGTCGGGTTTCCCGCCTTGGAACCGTTCGCAGGACGAATTTCACGGCTTCAATGGCTGTTCTTTGCGCCTGAGATGCGTTCTTTACACCTGTGGAAGAAAGATTTGTGAATCTTTCAATGATTCGAAAGAATTTCATGATTTCTTCGTGATCTGCATGAATCTTTGACAGATTTGAGCTATTTTCAAAGATCTTTAAACGATTCAACCTTCTGCTTGAATCTTTAACGAATTGAAGCGAAATCTTCAAGTTCTTTAAACTTCTTTCATTCTGCAGCTCTTCTGCGTCAATCTTTGACGGTTCTTTGAGAAAATTGTGCAGGTTTCTTTAAATTTTCTTCTCCTGCTATCTCTGCTTCCTCGTTCTTTCGAGCGAAGTACGCTTTGCAACCTCTGCAAGCACCCTACGACGATCTTTAAAGAGTATTATGAACAACTCTCCAAGCCTTGTGAAAAAACTGTGTCGCGTGCTCTCAAGATCCGTGAGGCTCTGCGCTGTGAGGATTGAGTTGCTCTCTGAACTGTGTGAAGAGGCTTACTGTTGTAGCTCTGATACCATGATAAATTGTGAGGCAAAGAGAGATGCAGAGAGAAGAGAATAGTATATTGAAATGTATGAAGCAGTACAGAACTTAGAAGAACGTTACAATGTAAGACGATTAGGCTATATATGCTCAAGCAAGACAAAAATAGAAAGTACAACTGTCCAGTACAACTGGCAATGTACGGTCATACTGTTGAGGGTACAATATATTTAACACATGGATCCATATTTTATCAAAGATGTTTCGTCGTGAAATAATTCAAAATTGTTATTGGTATTGATTTTTTTGTCAAACATGTTTCCTCATGAAATAATTCAAAATTGCTCTTTGTATAACGCTAAACACATAAGGATAAGGAAAGAAATAGATTTGTTTTTTATTTAATTTTATAATTATAAAATTATAATGAATTTTATAAATTTATAATAAAATAAAATAATAAACATTATTTTTAATTTCGAATTTTTAAATGAGTAAGAAAAATTATTTTTATTATTTTTATTGAAAAGTTGATACAATTAAATTAGTTTCTTAATTATTTTGTATATTTATTAAATTCAAAATTATAATATNTATATTTCCATCATAACAAATAATAATAATCTAATTTTAAGATTAAGTTACTTTTTAAGAAGAAACAAAGACTCTTAGCAAATTAATCTTAAAGTGTATAACATTCAATCTTAAACTAAAATCATATACAATATTGTTCAAACTTTAAAAATTCCTCTCACCACTTTTAACTTCAAATTTAAGATAAATGTTTTAAATTGTATATATAAAAAACACTTTGATATAGCATTTTATGTTATCACAAACTAAGTTTAAAACTTTGGAACTTTAAATTCTAATTTCAAATTTGACACAATATGTTGAATGCACGGTTACCAAATTTCCTTGTAGGTGGCATTGCATAAATATTTCTAGTCCACTTTAGTGGATGACAAAGAAATAGTTGGTTTTTTGACCCAATTCCGAATTCATAGCATGTGGTTGAATTTGTAGCATCAGGATCTCCTACCCAATCTAAATCTGAATAACTTGTCAACTTAACAATAAAAATACCAGATGTCCCACCATGTAGAATTGTTGATGATGGAGTGTATTGTTAAAGCACTCTATTATGTGAAGTCACTAGTTCAAAATCGCCGACTAGCTTTGTGTGACGCGTGAGGGGACGCGTTGGAATGCCTGGGGTTATAGTGGTAGCAGTATGATAATATGACCATGTGTCATGAGATTACGTGCCCGACTAGTTGCTAATTTCCCCAATCAAGAAAAAATAGCATTAAAATCATCAGTGTATTCAATACCATTCTTCTTTCTAGTGACTTTCGTGAGGCTTAGCCATTAATTGAATAAGTATACTGACTAAATATACAATATCTTTCTTGGTTGTAGTCAGATAATTCAGACTTCCCACCACCTATCGATACAAGGTACCATTCATTTATTTTCTTTCATCATCACTACTAAGCTTAATATTATGTTCTAATGGAGTAGACATTGGTTTACATTCATTCATGTTAAACCTGTTAATTAAATCCATTGTACATTTTCTTTGTGTGATTAGTGTCTTACAATCTTCTCTCCATACCTCAAGGCCCAAACAATAATGCAACTGACCAAGGTCTTTTAGCTCAAATTTATGTGACAATAATATTTTGATTTATTCAATCACCTCATTAGAATTTCTTGTTACGATCAATCATCAACATATAAATAAATCAAAGCAATATGATCATTTCCATCCTTCTTGATATAAATATTTGGATCACCTTTAATTTTAATAAAACCTTGTTGAAAGAAGAAAATATTCATTTCCATATACCATGATCTGAGTGTATGTTTAAGTCCATATAATTTTGTATTTAACCTACAAACAAGATGCTCTTGACCTTGCTTTACAAACCCCTATGGTTGCACAAGATAAACATCTTCACTTAATTCTCCATTCAGAAAAGTTGACTTAACATCCAACTGATGTAGTTTGCAATAATAATTAGTATCCATGGCAATCATTAATATAATAGTGTTCATCTTAGCTATAGGTGAAAACGTGTCTTCATAATCATTTTGTGAATAACCCTTTGCAACCAATATAGATTTATACTTGTCTATACTACCATCAACATTAAATTTAGACTTGAACAACCATTTTGATCATATAGGGACTTTATTCTCATGCAGTGATGTTAATTCCCATGTTTCATTTTTCATGATAGAATCATATTCTTCTTTCATGGAATCCATCCATACTCTATGGTATGTAGATTGCTCAAAATTTAAAGGCTCCACTACATTCATAACTTGAGTAATTAATTCATAGTATGTATATCTAACAAGTGTATGTGTTTGTTGTGTTGATTTCCTTGGTACTACACTACTTTTTTGAGTTCCTTCATCCCTTCTTCTGCTCTGTGGATTTCCTTCATCCCTTCTTGGTGAACTATGGCTAGTTGAAGTGTTTGTTCCGCTTAAATATTGATCTTGAACCCATTTAGAATTTTCTTCTTCTTTGACACTTTCATCATTGTCACTAGGAAGATGCCATACACCATGACTATCCTCTTTCTGCCCTCCATCTACGTGTTCACGAAATAATACATTTATTCTCGCAAAAACCTTATGAGTGCTAGGATCATACATTTCATATTCTTTGTGATCAGTACAATAACCAATAAAACTAAATTTGATTTTCTTGGCATCAAGCTTTATCCTATGTTCTTTAAGAGCAAGAGAAAATGTTTTTCTTCCAAAAATTCTTAGATGACTTACTATTAGTTTAAATCCCTAAACTGCTTCAGAAGGTGTTATATGCTCTAAACTCTTTGTACGAATTATATTTTTCAGATATACAACAGTATTGATTACTTTGTCCCAAAAACCATTAGAAATAATTTTACCTTTTATTATGCTTCGAGCGCACTCAACCAAAGTTATGGTTTTCCTCTCAGCTAATCCATTATGTTAAGGAGTATGTGGTACTGTAAATTGTTGTCGTATTCCATTGTATTTGCAATATTTTAAGAACACCTTGATATGTATTCTCCTCCTTGATCTAATCAAAGAATTTTGATATATACCCTCCTATTTTCTTTTCCACCAAATTCTTAAATTATTTAAAATACTAAAAAACGTCACATTTTTTTCTAATAAAATAGACCCAGGTATATATAGTTCTATCATCAATAAAGATAAGTAAATAATATGCTCCACCCAGAGACCTTTTTTGCATAGGACCAGACACATTTGTATCCACTAGCTCAAGAATTTCTCATTCCCTATTATCTGTATGTGTCAGAAACTATTCCCCATGTTCTTTACCTAGCGCACACCCCTCACATGACGTACGTTCATTCATAATATTTGGAAGACCCTCCACCATTTCTTTCTTATAAAGTAACGTAAAATCATTATGATTAAGATGATCATACCATTGATGCCATATGTATTCCTTTGATATAGTTGTTTATTCCATGCTTGATGATTATTCCTTATGACATCAATTTTGTACATTCTTCCAACTCTGACTTATGTTGCTACAACCTTGTAGTGATCCTATATGTCCTTCACAAAACACTGTGACTTAACAAATTCAACTTTTAAATTTTGATCTACAATAGTTGAAATTGAAATTAAATTCTTCTTAATTGCAGGGACATAAATCACATTTTCTATTTGTTTCTCTTGACCATTAGGAAACATCACACAAATATTTACATAAATTTTAATTTGTTGTGATTTGTCATCTGTTGGATAGATATTAGATCCATTATTGATCTAAAATGGATCTGGACTAAAGAGTTGATAAGACTCAGTACCTACAACACAAATTTATGATCAAAATGCATAATCTAAGCCACGTAAAACAATGTAAAAACAATGCAAGTTTACGTAGGATAAGCCAAATAATGATGTAATAAAAAAGTTAAAGAAAAATAATTAAAATGCCAAGGAAATGGATAGGACAGAAGGATAAGGAAATGGAAGTGAAGATCCATGGTTGTTTTCCTTCCCTTACCCCCTAGCTCTCCCTATTTATTTAATCTCTCTTGTACTCAAATGGATTTCGGCCACAAAAGAGGAGAGAATTGTCAAAACTTGCAAACTTGCAAAAAGAAGAATATTGAGCACCATTCGACTTATTTTCCCAATTGGGTTCTAGGGTAAAAAAAAAAGTAATTCCTTATTGTGTGTTTCCTCTATGTTATGTGGCTAAGTTTTCTATTTCTCTTATTTCAATCTTGCTAATTGAATCTAATGGTTTCTTTATACCTTATTTCATTGGAGGAATATTTATTTGTTGCATATTCTTCTATTGTGTTGTGTGAGAGGTTCTCACAAAAGATTATTTTTTAAATGGTTCTTACCCATTGCAAGTGTTAGATAATCACTATCGTCCAGTGCACTAGATAAGAGAAGATCCACAATAAACTTTCTATATATTTTAGAGATCTTGCTAAAACATATTTCTCTCTCCTAGGCGTATTCCCATTTGTTGACGGGCGAAATTGAACGCTCATCAACTGGAGGAGTGAATCCGGTCTGGGGTTGTCTACTTAACCCAAGCCATTTGGATTACTCCACTCCGATGGGTTTAGCGGCTCCATTGGCCGATCTAAGTCCTAAGAAAGTGAAATACAAAACTAAAGAAGATAAAATAACTTAATGAAAAACACTCGCTGAAAACTATATACAAATCTAATATACACTTACAATTTGCTAACTAATATTTACAAAATAGCTCTACTTATTATATGTACAATATATCGAAATGATTATATCCCTGATATATGTATAACATTTACAGAATGCAAATTTTAATCTAAACCTGCGAAAATCGAATATGAATTGATTTATTTAGCGACAATAAAACTATCACTCAGTCTTTTTGATTTATTTTGATAATGTTTATGAACAAGAAATGAAATAGCAACTGTCTAATTGAAAAACAAAGATAACAAACAATACAATGTATTTAGACTACAGGAAATTCCTATATTAATTTAACTAATGAAATAAAACGAGGGAACTAACTTGTAATCACATCTCCCATTCGTCCTGCATACAGTATCCAATTTCGCTGTTTGATGAGGTAAACCACAACAGATCTTACAAATGCTTCTCGTAAACGCGAAGCAGTAGTGATTGAATGTTAATGACATAACATATAAGAGAAGTAGTGACAACAATCTTATGATTTCACAAATGGTCACATTGAGATAAATCCGGCTGTGAAAATTTGTATATAAATGTTCAATGAATAAAGAAGATTAATCTTCTAATCTCAAATTTGAATAGAGTAATTACTGTATGTAATATAAGGAACATAAAACACAGATATCATATAAATTTCATCACATCAATCTGCAATAAACCATGATATCTAAAGTAGTCACAATTTAATTACAAATCGAAATGACCATAACTTGAATAAAAATACGATATATCGAAGCTAAAGCTGTGCAAATATCAATTTCCATTCAAGTCTGTCAATCATAAATCCATAGTTTTTTTCTCCCAGGCAGTGATGGTCTTTAGTTTACAAAACAACACATTTATATAGGTTACAGGATCAAAACTTCATGTGGATATCATCTAATTTGTTCCAAAAATTGTGGGGGATGCAACCTACTAGATTCTACTTGATATCAAAACTAACAGCCTATTCTAAAACAACATAAAAATAGCATGCTAAGAGATGCCACCAGTGGTTCAAATTGCCTTTAAAAAACGTAGGTTCCTGAAAACACATAAGAATAAAAGATTTCAGATGCATTTTTAATTATTCAAACAAGTAATTTGAATTTTTTGTCTAGCTACAGAATCTCACGATTCTGTAGCTAGTTATAATTATAACTAGAATCGTATTTTATTGAATCAATCAAAACAGACTAGAGATAATATGTGCAAACAAATAATGTATTCTAATTTAAAAAAAAAAAATCATCCTAAACTTACTTTTAAAAATCATACCTCAAGTTAAGGGATTCAACTTAATCAAGCAATTTTTGAATTTACAATGGCAGTCGTTGCTTCCACATTCTTAAAAATAACAGACCCTATGGTTTTTTGTTGTTTATCTTTGGTTTGAGCTACGGATTGTAGTCTTCCATTCTCTTTTGTTAGCAAATTCACCTGGTATTCCAAGGATTTTAGCCGAGACTGAAGTAAAGGCACGTCCTTGTAATACCTATCGATCCATGATCGACATTCATTACATTGCGGCTGAATAGACTGTGTATTAACAATGATAGTATTAACAGGTGGGGAATTTTCCATTTGACCTATAGGTTCACTACTGAGTTTAATTCTAGGGAAATTCAGATTGTGTTTAAGACACGGTGGAAGGTTTTTAACATAATCATAGGGTTTACCAGAGCAAAGTCCATATGAATATGGATATTCTTCAGTTAGGAATATTTCAATTTCCGAATCAGAATCCTTGCTTAACACAATTGTGTTTTGGTATGCACAGGGATTAGGTTTATTTTGGGCACATCGTGAAACCCAACACACGACCCTTTTACTCTTATAATTAATATCAACATTGCCTTTGCATTTTTTTTTGTGGATTTTTTAACAGACTTAACACCACCTTTGGCATACAAATTAGGTAGAGTGTCGGGTTGGGTAGTGTCAGGATAGGTCGAGGGTTCCACATTAGAAATAGGATCACAGGGCAAGAGCGAAGGAGGAGAGATGGTAGGCTTGACGAGGGTTTCTGTGACGACAGGCTTGTCAACCTGTCCTAACTCACTGCTAACAAAACCATTTCGTAACATTAAAGCATCCCAACAATCATCGTTTAATTTCAACTGATGTATAATAATAATCTTGATTAAACAATGGTGGAACATGGTGGAATCATATTTCTGCCTCTTAAAATGCTTTGCCATTTTGTATAGACTTCAAAGGAGAAAATAGGGCATGTTCAGGGGGAAATCGATAAAACTCATGAGCAACCACAAGTGATCTAAGAAAACCAAACCATATCTCCCCCCACATGTAATGAACTGTTTCACAATAGCTAAGAGATCATGCCATCTAGGTTTTAGAGCTGAAACAGGCATACCTCGGTCACAACTGGTAATCCTCTTTGAGGTGAACAACAATGACCAGGGAACCTCTTCAACCTTCAAATTTTTGAACCACTTTTGTCCCACGGCTGGTAGATCGGTGGCTTGGCTAATAAAATCTTTGTTTAACTCAAGCTGGACGTCTCCTATTTTAGCTCTGCAACCATCGAACGTTAATGTGAATTCTTGAGCAATTGTTAAATTAAAACCCTCGAACTTTTCAACAAACACACGCCAACCATTCCTCTCTAAGTCTTCTCTGGCATTATCAAACGATAACAACGTCTAGACACTGTTGGGCTCAATCCTCACCACAGGAGCCATGGCTAACAACAAGGAATCGACAGGGGATTCATTAGTAGGGTTTGATAGAGCAAGCACAGAGCCATTTCCTTGAGCTTCCCCAATGCAATGCAAAGACAGCTCAAAATGGTAGGCGGGAGCGTTAATTGCTATGCGTGTGAGAAAAATCGTGAAGATCGAGGCCATGCAAAAGAATAATACCACGATATACTTGGAATGACACCTCGGCATAATGGTATGCACAAAGATCATAACAGTTAAAAACAATAGTATGCATATCCACGATTTGATCACAAAATTTATATGTCAAATAAACAATTGAATCAAAGATTTTATAATTCAAAACCCCATTAACATTAGTCGAAAGCTAGATGGGTGGTGGTTTAATACTCATGTAACCAAGGTGTGTTCAATACCAAGGGGTTATAACCATGAAAACAACCATGTTCATATCAAAATACGAAAAATCGACAATAAACCATATGAACATTAACCCTTTAATGAAATCAAACATGAATTTCAGCTGTGAGTTTTTCATGTTTACAGTCATGAAAATAAAATCGAAATGCAGGCACGTAGAAAACGACGAGTAACAAGCATAATTTAATGAAAAAGGTTGTGACGAGTGACGAGAATTTAAAAACTCTTTGTAGGCAGCTTGTAAAAATAGAGAATATATTATGGCTGCCAAAAATGGAAACACACTGGTAGAAGCAGTTATCTCTGCCAAACGAACGAGTCCAGATTAGAATAATCAGAAAAAACTTCAAATCGAAAACAACTAAGAAACTGTTTGAACATCATTATCAATCATAAAACATTCTAGTTTGATATTGCTTGTTATTTTAAAAGACGAAAATTGATGACAATCTTGACAAAAGAGAGTCACGATGTTAAAGTTAAAATCTTCAATACGGTTGACAGAGCCGCTGCTGCCAGCAGGCGTCCATAGCCTCGACAGGGATGGCATTTAACCCACTCTAACATCTGTATCCTGCCAAGAAGTTTCAGATCAGAACGAAGGACATTTAAGGTCAAAAGATTCCATATCTGAGAATTTTCATATACCTGACATTGCTTCGCTGCCAGCGGGCCTGTTCAGTACCCCAGCAAAGTTATCTTGGCATCATGCATGCATTTACCCACTGCCAGTAGACCTGTTAAGTATCCCAACAGGTTTACAATCACTTCCCACATCTCTTTGAAGATTTATTTAGTTTTAAAGATATTTAATAGAGCGATGTGACGCTGAAAATCCTAATTTTTTAACATATTTTAATAAATTGCATACCTTGAGGAAATTTTTTAACTGTCTTTCATTAAGATCTAGAGATAGTTTGTTACTAAACCGACTTTCGATGACGGGGAGACATCTCTGAGTTGTTCTCTTAAGGAACAGGGACAGCGTAAGAAGAAATTTTTATGGATGATCGTGAATAGCTTCAGTTACAGATTGAAATCAATAAACACTTTTCAAACAACAAGATTTTTTTAACATGGCTGCAAAATTCAGAAAAATATCATAATTGATGTTTTAACAATCTTCAATAGTCATTTCAGAGGGGAAATTTTTATGTTCTCTTTGTCTGAAACAGTTCATGGTGCAGGTATGTGTGTCTCAAAATAAAAACTGGTAAACATAAGGGAAAAATCAAAGAAAAAAAAAAAGCAAACAAAACAAAAATATTTACACAGTGTACATGGGAGTGTTATCAGGTGAAATACCTTTTTAGAGCTTGGCCATTCACCGGATAGGTGTCTGGATGTCCCTCTAAATTCTGTAATCGGAAGGAGTTGGGACCCAATTTCTCAGCAATCAAGAATGGTCCTAGCCACAAGTTCTGAAACTGTGTATGCTCTCCTTTTCCCTCATGCGGTTTGTCCCATTTTAGGACAAGGTCACCTACCTCAAAATTTCTATCAGAGGTAGAATTGGAATCAAACTAGCCTTTAACAATGAGTTGATGTTGATCCAATTTTCATTTCTCTTGAACCCTCACTTCTTCTAATTTTAACAAAGCGTTAATTCGATTCTCCAAAGGGGGACAATCCTCTTCTTTTATTTTCTACGATAGCTGCAAAGAGGGAAGGAGGATATGTGGTGGCAAAATTGCCTCTCTGCCGTAAATGAGAAAGAAAGGTGAGTTACCCACAATAGTTTTTGGAGTCATTCTATTAGCCCAGATTGTGTTTAAAAGTGCGTTATGCCAATTTTTATGGTTTTCAGAGATCGTTCTCTTGATATTTTTGATAAGATTTTTATTATTTGATTCTGCCAATCCATTGCCTTGAGGGTAATAGCTAGCAGAATATTTTAGTTTAATTCCTTTTTCTAGAGCGAAATAACTCATCTCAAGAGATGAAAAATAGGAAGCGGTATCAAATACCAGGCAGTCAGGGATACCAAAACAAGTAATAATATTTGAATTCAAAAAAGCTATTACCTGACTGGTATTTACAGCTTTTAATGGGGCAGCTTCGGACCACCTGGTGAAGTAATCCGTGGCTGTTATGATAAACTTATGCTGCTGTGAGGATGGAGGATTAATTGGACCTATAATATCTAGACCCCACTGCTGAAAAGGGGAGTCTACTGAAACATGTTGCAAAGGGAAGGTTGATTTCTCTATCTGTCCGGATGCTTTCTGACAAATTACACACTTGCGACACAAAGCATGAGCATCTTTAAAAAGTGTGGGCTAGTAGTAACCTGCTCTTAATACTTTATGGGCAGTGGTATCTCCACCAAAATGCCCACCAGCTTCTCCTGCGTGCAATTCCAACAAAAAAAAATTTGCTTCATCTTTCTCAAGACAACGCATTAGTACTCCATCAAAATTTTGATGAAACCGAATACCATTAATCAACTGAAAGGAAGCAGATTTTAATCTTAGCACTCTTCTTTTTGTGGGATCCAGGTCACGGGGAGCTGACCCATGTTCAAGAAATTTTTTTATATCATCATACTAGGGACTAACAGGGTTTTGTGCACAACAGATTAGATTTTGGTAGTGCTATCCTGGATTTGACATATCATTTTCCTCTTGTTGTCCTGCAGCTGAGTCAATGACTAACTTGCATAACCCTTGACCTGTCACTATTTGTGCTAGGGTGATTTCTATGTCATACTCTTGCAAGGATGTGACCCAATTTGCCCTTTTTTCGCCTAGTTCTTTTTGTACTAACAGATTTCTGACAGCCGGGTAAGGGACAATGATTTTCGTCCTAGATTTCAAAAGATAAGATCGGAAGTGCTTTACTTCTTTGAAAACAACATAGGCTTGCTGATCTATTGCTAGGTAATTAAGTTCTGCCCCTTTGAAGGCTGAGCTCATAAAGGCAATTGGGACTTCATTGTTTTCAGCGTTCTTTTAAGTTAGGACAGCGATGTAAGAGCGGTCAGAAGCAAATGTGTAGAGAGTGAAGTCTTGTGAAAAGTCGGGGATCATTAGAGAAGGAGTGTCTATTATGGCCTTTTTTATTGAATTAAAAGCCTTGTTTTCTAAAGGTCCCCAATGGTATTGTATGTCCTTTTTTATTAGGTTTTTTCATGGTCTCACCATTTCTGAAAAGCTGGGGACGAATCTCCTGACAAAGTTTATCTGACCTAAGAAATATTGCATAGAATTTTTTTATGAGGGAGGGGGGAGTTTCAAAATGAATTGAGTTCTTTCAGGGTCGATAATCATCCCTTCGCTTGATACAATAAATCCTAAGAGCTTACCTTGTTCTACTGCGAAGATAGATTTTTTAGGATTCAAAGAAATGTCGTACTTACGACATCACTGTAGAATGGATCTTAAATGAGCTAGATGATCTCCTTTGTCTTTCGATAAGACAGTAACGTCATCCAGGTAAACTATGATAGATTGATTGATTAAGCCTCAGAAAGAGATGTCAATCGCTCTCTGGAAAGTGGCACTAGCGTTTATGAGTCCAAAGGGCATCTTCCTATAAGCGTAGGTGCCCCATGGAGTGCGGAAGGTGGTTTTAAGTTGGTCTGGAGGGGACATCAGGACTTGGTTATACCCTGAAAAACTATCCAATAAGGATAATCTTTCAGAACCAGATACCTATTGAAGGTTCTGTTCCATAGGTGGGATAGGGTAGTTGTCTTTATCAAATGCTCAATTAAGATTTCAGAAATCGACACATAGTCGGATTTCACCACTCTTCTTCCAGACAGGGACAAGATTAGAGACCCATTGCGTGTGCCTAACTGGGAAGATTATCTTAGCGTTTAGGAGTTTATTTAATTCCTGCTTGACAGTTGGTTCAATTTTTGGATGCATTTTCCTTAACTTTTGTTGAAAAGGTTGGGTTTGGGGTTTCATAGGAATAACGTGTTGTATGCTGATAGGATCAAAGGTTTTTAGGTCGTCGTACGTCCAAGCAAAAACATCTTTGAATTCCTTAAACAATTTAATAAACGTTGCTTTTTCTTGTTTAGAACATCCCACCCCTAAATTAATGCACTGTGGGTTGTATTTAGTTCCCAAGTTTACTTTTTCATGCGTTAAAGAGGAACTATTCATTTTACAGTTCGAAGATTTTTTGAACTTGTCATGAAGATCATAAAAATTTTCTAATCTAACTATAGATTTCGGGATAGAATTTACCATGTCTGATGAAGATTCAGGAGATCTTGGATCTAGTATTACCGTAAAGTCATGAAGATTTTCGTCATGAGTACCTTCGTCGATTACTACGCCCTGGAAAGTTTCTTCCATATGCAGGAAACTTATAATCTATTGATCATTATCGAAGACTCTCCAATTCATGATGTTGTCAGATACATATGGTCTGAACAACAGTTCGACGGAGAATGCATTCGGAGATAAGCCTTTTGTAGGGAAAAGTTTCGAAGCTACATTAGCTAACAAGTTGGCTTCCGAATTATTCAATCTAGGAATAGAATTTATGTTAAATGCAGAAAAATTATTCATCAAATTCCATACCTTAGATTGGTAGCTTTTAAGGTGCGGAGATAAAAAGTGGATAGAATTTTTTACCTGTCTAACCACAATTTCTGAATCACCAAAGACAATCAAATTTTGAACATTCATATCTAATGCTTGCCTGAGGCCTTGCAATAAAGCCTCATATTTTGTTGTGTTGTTCATACATTCAAACTCTAACCTGCATGCAATCAGGGTTTTGTTACCTGCTGGATCAATAATCACGCAACCTGCACCAACTCCTTCCTTGGATTTTGACCCGTCAAAGTAAAGAGACCATATTTGATTGTTGTCGGGTGCATGTGACCATTGGGTAGAAGCTGCTAGCTGCATATATGTCAAAATTTCATATTGTTGTTCCGGGTTAGTGATAGCGGAAGTTTTAGCCATGAAATTGTCAAAAAAGGTATCCATCCCTTGTATTTTGAATGAATCGACAGAAGGTGTGAATGGTTCATTGGGATCATTTAAATCCGTCACTGTGAACTTTAGGTAACATTCACGATTTACCTTGATCCTATTGGGATTTCCATTCTCGAGCAGCCACAAGTGAGACCAATCCATCGCAAAATAGCCGTGTAGTTGTTCTGACCAATCTCTGCTTAAAAACAAACCATAAACTTCTGGGATATCTACAACAATAATATCAATCACTTGATGAACTTTAGGGTTAGAAGACAATCTTATAAGCACATTTCTCAATTCGCATGTAACTTTAACACTAGTTCAATCAAGATGGATGATCTTCAAGGTGGATGGTTGAACTTCAGCATTAATCTTTTGACATACAGACCATGGCATTACGTTATATGATGCTCCTAAATCTACCATACAGTTGTGCATGTTCCTATTGAAGATTTCAAAAGTTAACAAAAATGGAGGGACATTTCTGCGAGTACTAATGGTGGAAGCTTGTTGCTTTTTACTCGCGGCCTCTAAAACTAATTTATCTACATTTGTTACATTATTTACAGGAAGGTCTCTTTTCTCGTGAGGATCAGAAGTAGTTTTGGCGGAGGCCTTCTGAGGAACTTTGGGGTTATTCTGAACACCTTTGTTACTGCTTGGATTTCCATTTTTGTTGTTCTCTGCAATATTTTGTAGCATTTTTTGCAGAAGAAAAGGAAATTTTAATAATTCATAAACAGAAATATTAGCCCTAAGATTTTTTAGATCTTCAACCAAATCATAATCTAAGCTTGGGTTTCCTGAATTCTATTTAGTCTTAGTTGATTTAGATTGTTTTGGGGGCAAAGTCATAGTGATTTTAGAAGAAGGCTTGTTTGTTGTCTTACTCCTAGTATTGTAAGGATGCACTGTTTCGAAATTAGCTTGAAAAATACTATCCGAAAAATGACCAAAAATGTTTGGAGAGGATTCATCTTCTTCTACTATCTCTTGTTCAGCTACTTCCTCAGGGATTTCAGGAGGCATCAAGTTATCCTGTGCTTCTAGAATCATTTGAATAGCGAATTGCAAGCTTTCTAGATTTAGACCTTCAGTGTTTGAATTAGGTCAGTTGGTGGGAAAAGGCTTCCTAAAAGGGGGTTTGTAAGGCCCTTTTCTTAAAGAAGCTTCTTCAGCCGTCCTTTTCAAATCTATAACTTGATTGGACAGTTTTTGAATGACTTTCTGTAAGTTTTCTAAATCTGAGCTTTCAAGTTGGGCTTTGTTTTGGGAAGGTCTAGGGAGGATTTTGATTTTCTTTTTGGAAGATGAACTGGTCTCTATTTCATTGCTAGTAGTGTCTTTTAAGCTAAGGATGTCTTTCTCGATTTGACTGGCCTCTTCGAAGGCTTCTAACAATGTGGCTTTATTAGATCTCTTTACCCAAATGGCTATGCTTTGATGTAAGGCTTTCGTATAATATGCTATGATAAGATTCTCGGAAGGCATCGAATCCATAGGGATTTGGTTATTTAGTGTTAAGAATGTTTGACTAAAGTCTTTGATCTTCTCTTTGGGGTTCATTCTTAAACTAGAAAGCTCCATGACTAGAACTTCTGGAGACTTGTCATCTCCGAACTTCTCAAGAAAACAAGATTCAAACTTCTTCCATGACACGATGGTGTGGGGATGTTGGGAAAAGTACCAGGTAGAGGCATTGCCCTCAAAGGTGTAGGGAAACAATCTACAGACTACATCTTCATGCTCGACAATACGGAGTCTAATAGCTAACATAAAAATTTTGATGTGATCTTCGACGATCTGGTTAAATTCTGGGTCAAATTAAGGGAGCCATTTCTCCGAGTGTTTGGGTAAGGGATGCTGAGGTCCAGATAATGCATCTTGGTCGAGCCAGGGTCTGGCGAGATTGTTCTGGTTGGCCATAGGTGTGGGTGGTGTCGAAGGATAGGATGAGAAACTGCAGGAGTGAGGATGGGATCTGTAGGGTTTAAAGTGAGGTCAGTGCCTCCAAGTTCCTCTTGCTGCAGGAGTGAGGATGGGATCTGTAGGGTTTAAAGTGAGGTCAGTGCCTCCAAGTTGTTCTATGATATCAGAGAAGTCTAATGGTTGGTCCAAAGGTCGGTTTGGTTGTATTAAATGGGTGAAGTCACTGTGTGTTCTTATGAGATATTGACGAACAATCTCTTGTATGTCACCACTGGTAGGATTTGGAGTTACTGGTTAAACTATCATTCGTAGATCATCGTTTGATGTGGTTGCTGTTTGAGGGACAATGTTGTCGTTTGAATGACTTCTAGTCACTATAGGTGAGCGGGTAGGTGGTGGAGGAGTCTTACGACCACCTCATGCCATTAATAATTTGCAGGCCCTCCTTCTAGCGCCATTTGTTGACGGGCGAAATTGACCGCTCGTCAACTGGAGGAGTGAATCCGGTCCGGGGTTGTCTACTTAACCCAAGCCATTTGGATTAATCCAGTCCGATGGGTTTAGTGGCTCCATTGGCCGATCTAAGTCCTAAGAAAGTGAAAGACAAAACTAAAGAAGATAAAATAACTTAATGAAAAACACTCACTGAAAACTATATACAAATCTAATATACACTTACAGTTTGCTAACTAATATTTACAAAATAGCTCTACTTATTATATGTACAATATATCGAAATGATTATATCCCTGATATATGTATAACATTTACATAATGCAAATTTTAATCTAAACCTGCGAAAATCGAATATGAATTGATTTATTTAGCGACAACAAAACTATCACTCAGTATTTTTGATTTATTTTTATAATGTTTATGAACAAAAAATGAAATAGCAATTGTCTAATTGAAAAACAAAGATAAAAAACAATACAATGTATTTAGACTACAGGAAATTCCTATATTAATTGAACTAATGAAATAAAACGAGGGAAATAACCTGTAATCACATCTCCCATTCGTCCTGCATACAGTATCTGATTTCATTGTTTGATGAGGTAAACCGCAATAGATCTTACAAACGCTTCTCGTAAACACGAAGCATCAGTGATTGAATGCTAATGACAGAACATATAAGAGAAGTAGTGACAGAAATTTTATGATTTCACAAATGGTCACATTGAGATAAATCTGGCTGTGAAAATTTGTATATAAATGTTCAATGAATAAAGAAGATTAATCTTCTAATCTCAAATTTGAACAAAGTAATTACTATATGTAATATAAGGAACATAAAACACAGATATCATATAAATTTCATCACATCAATCTGTAATAAACCATGATATCTAAAGTAGTCACAATTTAATTACAAATCGAAATGACCATAACTTGAATAAAAATACGATATATTGAAGCTAAAGCTGTGCAAATATCAATTTCCTTTCAAGTCTGTCAATCATAAATCCATATTTTTTTTCTCCCAGGCAGCGATGGTATTTAGTTTACAAAACAACACATTTATATAGGTTACAAGATCAAAACATTTCCTGTGGATATCATCTAATTTGTTCCAAAAATTGTGGGGGATGCAACCTCCCAGATTCTACTTGATATCAAAACTAACAACCTATTCTAAAACAACATAAAAATAGCATGCTGAGAGATGCCACCAGTGGTTCAAATTTCCTTTAGAAAACGTAAGTTCCTAAAAACACATACGAATAAAAGATTTCAGATGCATTTTTAATTATTCAAACAAGTAATTCGAATTTTTTGTAACTAGCTACAAAATCTCATGATTCTGTAGCTAGTTATAATTATAACTAGAATCATATTTTATTGAATCAATCAAAACAGACTAGAGATAATCTGTGCAAACAAATCATGTATTCTAATTTAAAAAAAACAAAATCATCCTAAACTTATTTTTAAAAATCATACCTCAAGTTAAGGGATTCGACTTAATCAAGCAATCTTTGAATTTACAATGGCAGTCGCTGCTTCCACGTTCTTAAAAACAATAGACCCTATGGTTTTTTGTGGTTTATATTTGGTTTGAGCTATGGATTGTAGTCTGCCATTCTTTTTTGTTAGAAAATTCACCTAGTCTTCCAAGGATTTTAGCCAAGACTAAAGTAAAGGCACGTCCTTGTTATACCTATCGATCCATGATCGACATTCGTTACATTGCAGATGAATAGATTGTGTATTAGCAATGATAGTATTAACAGGTGGGGAATTTTCCATTTGACCTATAGGTTCACTACTGAGTTTGATTCTAGGGAAATCGGGATTGTCTTTAAGACACGGTGGAAGGTTTGTAACATAATCACAGGGTTTACCAGAGCAAAGTCCATACGAATATGGATATTCTTCAGTTAGGAATCTTTCAATTTCCGAATTAGAATCCTCGCTTAACACAATTTCTTTTTGGTCTGCACAAGGCTTAGGTTTATTTCGAGCACATCATGAAACCCAACGTGCGGCCCTTTTACTCTTATAATTAATATCAACATTGCCATTACATTTTTTTCTTGTGGATTTTTTAACAGACTTAACACCACCTTTGGGATACAAATCAGGTAGAGTGTCGGGTTGGGTAGTGTCAAGATAGGTCGAGGGTTCCACATTAGAAATAGGATCACAGGGCAAGAGCGAAGGAGGAGAGATGGTAGGCTTGACGAGGGTTTCTATGATGACAGGCTTGTCAACCTGTCCTAACTCACTACTAACAAAACCATTTCATAACAGAAAATCATCCCAACAATCATCGTTTAATTTCAACTGATGTATAATAATAATCTTGATCAAACAATGGTGGAATAGGATGGAATAAGATTTCGGCCTTTTAAAACGCTTTGCCATTTTGTATAGACTTCGAAGGAGAAAATAGGGCATGTTCAGGGGGAAATCGATAAAACTCATGAGCAACCGCAAGTGATATAAGAAAACCAAACCATATCTCCCCTCACAGGTAATGAATTGTTTCACAATAGCTAACAGATCGTGTTATCTAGGTTTTAGAGCTGAAACAGGCATACCTCGGTCACAGCTGGTAATCCTCCTTGAGGTGAACAACAATGACCAGGGAACCTCTTCAACCTTTGAGTTTTTGAACCACTTTTATCCCACAGCTGGTAGACCGGTGGCTTGGCTAATAAAATATTCATTTAACTCAAGCTAGACGTCTCCTATTTTATCTTTGCAACCATCGAACATTAACGCAAATTCTTGAGCAACTGTTAAATTAAAACCCTTGAACTTTTCAACAAACACATGTCAACCATTCCTCTCTAAGTCTTCTCTGGCATTATCAAACGATAACAACGTCTGGACACCATTGGGCTCAATCCTCACCATAGGATCCATGGCTAAGAACAAGGAATTGACAGGGGATTCAACAGTAGGGTTTGACAGAGAAAGCACAGAGCCATTGCCCCAAGCTTCCCCAACTCTATGCAAAGACAACTCAAAATGGTAGGTGGGAGCGTTAATTGCTATGCATGTGAGAAAAATCGTGTAGATCGAGGCCATGCAAAAGCATAATACCATGCTGTACTTGGAATGACACCTCATCATAATGGTATGCACAAAGATCATAACAGTTAAAAACAACAATATGCATATCCACGATTTGATTACAAAATTTATATGTCAAATAAACAATTGAATCAAAGATTTTATAAATCAAAACCCCATTAACATTAGTAGAAAGCTAGATGGGTGGTGGTTTAATACTCATGTAACCAAGCCATGTTCAAGACCAAGGGTTTATAACCATGAAAACAACCATGTTCATAGCAAAATACGACAAATCGACAATAAACCATATGAACATTAACCCTTTAATGAAATCAAACATGAATTTCAGTTGTGATTTTTCATGCTTACAGTCATGAAAACAAAATAAAAAAGCAGGCACGTAGAAAGCGATGAGTAACAAGCATCGTTTAATGAAAAAGGTTGTGACGAGTGACGGGAATTTAAAAACCATGTGTAGGCAACTTGTAAAAATAGAGATTATATTATGGCTGCCAACACCATTGTCTATATGATGAAATGATGTGCCCATGCACAATTCACTTGTTTTTGGGGCACCTTCATCTTGTTGGGCATTTAGATTGTTTGTTGAGAAATTTTTCATCTTATTAGTAATTTAATTGGTTGTTGGTCGCATCTCTCATGAAGATATCCTTCCCATGTGTTATTTATTTGTTGCCACAAATTAATTCCACTGCGTAAATTGCACAAAACTTCACTCCATCGACTTGGAGCATTGTCCCTTGTGTTTGTTGCATACACTGCATGAAAACTTACCCTATCAGTTGAGTGCACTCTCCAACATTCCCTTGTTGCTCAATCATATCTACACTCAAAACCTAGCATACAAGAGTCTCCACACACTTCTTGTTTGTTGCATATGATTTGAGTGTGAACCCATCTATCCTGGAGAGATACCACAGAGGTTCATCTTATTGTCCAAACATCTGAATGTGAGATCTATCCATAGGACACCCCCCATGTTCCCACTCTTAATTGTGCAAGTGCGACGATTGGACCCTAGCTAGTGGAGAAATCATGATACATTTCATTTGTTAGTTGACATGTTAAAACCTAACCCTAATCTAGATTGAGTGTTTGGTGTAACACCTTAATATCCAAACCTCTAAATATGGTATCAAATTGCTCCAAATAATCTACCTTGGGTCAGTTATAACCTATGCTCATTTTTCCTGATTGACTCATGGTCTAGAAATATCCATTTTGATAACTGGTGCATTTTCTCTCTTTTCTAGATGTCCCACTACTACTTTGGACATTGAACCATATTCTAGCAGTATAGTAACGTTTATGTGTAGCAGAGTTGGCCATATGGAATGTAACTGACATGGTTTGAATGACTCTATAATCACGATACAGATGTTGAGTGAATGGTTAGTGAATTGAATAAAGGGATGAATGATTTAGTAATGGATATATTTTCCACCTCCATTCAAGATCATTTCAAGATTTTTCATTCATTAAATAATAATTTGATTGTTGGACAAGTTATTTGGTTTCTAGCTCATGTGTTGATAAAGAATTGTTTGAAATCTAGGGTTCTCATGAAATAGTTGATATCAAAGACGAGATGCCTCTCATTAAGAAATTAGATCGTGGTATTTCATAGGATACTGAGTCCTCTCCATATGATATCATTAACTATGAAACAACCCATAAGAATGAGTGAGTGAATCAATCAAGAAGCTAGAGAGTGGTTTCACTCTGAAATTCAATGAGTACTGTAACCAAAATTCAGAGAACTGAGTGCTTGATATGTGCAGGATACATATCTTAAATACCTTTCTCATTAGTGATAGAGCTAAGATAGAGTTCATAGATCAAATTTCACACAGGGTTCATGTTGGTGAAGTGAGTGAGATATAAGTCCCTCGATTACAAATCAAATGGTATTAGAGAAGGTTTCATCCTTGACCGAGACATTGCTTCCATAACTATGAACAAAACACTGTAGACAGCAACATGGGAAAAAAACAGAGATAAGTTGGAATACTTAAGGGACAAAAAATTTTGATCTTTGAGAAGAGATTGAGAGCTTGAAGACACAAGTTAAGATGTTTAACCAGAGGATGGAAGAGATGGAGAAGAACATTGATACTTCTACCAAATTGTTGAAGTTTCTTAAGAAGAAATTCAAAGAAGTCCATGACTCCTTTATAGAAATCAGAACATATTGGGAGAATCACAAAGCACAACTTGTATACCTTGGCAAGAAGGTCATCTAAACGGATAACTAGAAAGAGGATAGGCTCATGAAGATGATGGCTAAGCTGAAAAAAGAGTTGGAAGAGAAGGAGAAGGACTTGGAAAGGATTTAAGAAGTTGTCCTAGAGAACAGAGAAGCAAGGAAACCTTCCATTTCCACCACAAATGTTAGCACCATGATTGATACCACCTTGGTAAGATCACCCTTCATAGACACCTCTCAAGAATAGCTAGGTGAATTCGATAAGCATACTAGGGGTATTGGGTGTAAAATCCTAAAGAAAATTAGCTATGATGGAAAAGGGATAGACAAGAGGAGGCAAGCCATATTGAACCCGATCTTAGTCACACCCTTGGCCAAGCATCAAGGCCTAGGCTTTCACGGCAGAAGTGAAAATTCTATCACCATGAAGACCATTTTCATGAAGACAAAAGACATGTCTAGGATCTTACAAACACCTCATCCTTGTGGTGGATTGAAGAAGGGAAGAAATGAGGAGAGTTTTCATACTCATCCCACACCTACACTCAGAGACAATAACAGGACATTCAACAAAAGTAAGAAGAAGAAGAAGACTAGGAGGTCTATTTCAAACAAGAAATTTATTGTTTGTCATTGTTGCAAGAAGAGAGGACATACCATAAAAAATTGTTGCTATGCATAGGCATGTTCTTTTATGGGAAGAAAGTCCATTGTGAGGTATATTGTTGGAAGAATCAAGCCCTATTATGTAAGCCTAGTTTTTCTTAGAAATTGAATGGTAAGAAGGATTATATATTCCAAAAACATACACAAAGGCATGTGGAGAATAGGAATATGTAAAGAAATCCTTGTAGTAGCCACATGAATTCGTTCCACCACTACAAGTTTAGTGGACATTGGGATGTGAAGTGTTGGAAACTTCACCCATATATTCACCCTAGAATGCACACAACCGTAAAAAGAGTGTGGAGAGCTAAGAGTAGAGGAGGTGAAGAGATTCCTACATCTCTAATTAAAGGATAAGATGTTTCCCAAGGGTAGATAGCAACACTATAGGTATGCATCACCATTGAAGAGGACAACGGTTGAATGTCAAGCACTAGGGAAACACCATTACAATTGCTACCTACAATTTTCCAACATAAGTTTTCCTTCCTAAATATGTGTCAGACATTGATGCATGGAGTCCATGACCAAGGAGGCAGGATTTATTGATAACTCCATGATGTGCCTTGAAAGCATCAGGCACCAGAGAATTGTTTCCATGTCATGAAGAAACTGATCCTAGCAGATGAATGAAAACACACGTGAGGAATGTTGTGTGATGGTAGCATGTTGGGGTCACACTGAACACACCAACATTCAACTTGGCTTCATTGGTAGCCGAGATAGACTGTCTCCAACTCAAAGAAGGATATGGGAATGAGTGTTGAGCCTAGAGTTTGGAT
The DNA here is from genome assembly GCA_032191745.1 of Picea mariana. Classification (NCBI taxonomy): domain Eukaryota; kingdom Viridiplantae; phylum Streptophyta; class Pinopsida; order Pinales; family Pinaceae; genus Picea; species Picea mariana. The sequence continues at coordinate 24,320 of JASDQU010713262.1, forward strand.
TTCGAGATTGCTTAAAGCTAAGAGTCCGTGAGAAGATTGTTAGACTATTGGAACAAGAAAGACAACATAAAATCCAGATTCATAGAAAATGAATAGAACTAGTAGCCATAGCTATGAGCCAAAGCTAGAGCCATAGTTATATTTGTATCTAGAAGCCAATGTCAGAGCCACGTTCCAATGAAGTATACGACATTGATTTAGATTGATTTCCTAGAGCTTTTGGAGACAAACAAGCCTTTCAATGGGGTGGTGTGATATGAAATGGATTTGGACTAAAGAGTTGATAAGACTTAGTACCTACAACACATATTGGTGATCAGAATGAATTATGTAAGCCACTTAAAACAATGTAAAAACAATGCAATTTTACATGGAATAATCCAAATAATGATGTAAGAGAAACGTTAAAAAAAAATAGTTAAAATGCCATGGAAACAGATAGGAGAGAAGGCTAAGGAATAGGAAGTGAAGAGTCATGGTTTTTGGCTTTCCCTTACCCCCTAGATCTCCCTATTTGCTTACTCTCTCTCATACTCAAAGGTATTTTGGCCACAGAGAAGGAGAGCAATGAAAAAACTTGTAAACTTGCAAAAAGAAGAATATTGAGTACCATTCGACTAGTTTTACCAATTGGGTTCCATGGTAAAAAAAAAAGTCACTCCTTAATGTGTGTTTCCATTGTATGATGTGGTTGAGTTAAAAAAAAGTCGTTCCCTAATGTGTGTTTCCATTGTTTGATGTAGTTAAGTTTCCTATTGTGTTTATTTGAAGCTTGCTAATTAACTTTAATGGTTTCTCTGTACCTTATTTCACTATAGGAATATTTATTTGTTGCATATTCTTCTATTGTACTATGTGTTAGGTTCTCACAAAACATTAATTTTTAAATGGTTCTTACCCATTAAAACCGTTAGCTAATCTCCACAATCCAATGTAGTAGGAAAGGAAATATCCACGAATAAATTTACGAATCCATTAGAGAGCTTGCTAAAACGCATTTCTCTCTCTAGGAATCACGCTCTCTCTCTCTCTCTCTCTCTCTCTCTCTCTCTCTCTCTCTCTCTCTCTCGTTTGTATTCTCATAGTCTACATGATGAACTGACGTGCCCACGTATAGTTCACTTTTTGTTGGGGAATATCCATCTTGTTGGGAATTTAGATTATTTGTTGATATATTTTTCATATTGTTTTTCATTTAACTAATTGTTGGGTGCATCTCTCATGAAGATATCCTTCCCATGTCTTTTTTACTTTCTAACATGAATTAATTCCACTGCATAAATTGCACATGACTTCACTCCACCGACTGAGCACACTGCCCCTTATGTATTTGTTTTCTACAATACATGAAACCTCACCATAGTAGTTGCATGCTGATGCAGGAGCATCGCTCCACCTCAACAATGCGCTAGCATTCCAGCACATTAGCGCGCATTTCAGAGAAGGAGAGGCATTCACCCTCCCATTTTTAAATTTGAAACATAATCCTATACCGATTCATGTTGTAAGCTTGAGTGAAAACCAAGCCATATCTCTGAACATGGAGAAGTTAAGGTTTCCTTTAATGGCTGACAGGTTGATGGCTCTGGGTTCAAATCAGACTAGATGGCCATTTATGAAACTTCAATGTCATAGGTGAGGTTAGGTGAGAGAGGACAAGCTCGTGGAGCCCTCGTTTTGTAAATAGGAAACTTGAGAGAGAGATCTCAGGTAGAGAGAGTCTTAGGAGACTTAGGAGGTAGAATAGTTCCGGGAAAGAGCTTGAGAGAAATGGGACTCTGTTGCAGTCTAGTTTTCGTAAACATCTGTATAGACACATAGAGATAATAGAAAAGAAGCTTTTCCTGCATATGGTGTGTTTATGTATTTGTATTCATTGTTATTCTTTTATATGTCATTCATGTTTGAATGTATGAACTGGTGAAGTATTGTATGAGTTTCAATTGTTTCTCATCTTTGAGTTTCTGAGTGCAAGGAGTGCACATAGTCCGCA
>JASDQU010713265.1:5851-27445 GCA_032191745.1 Picea mariana
CTAATTCTCTATTGAGTTAGGTTAACTCCTAGGGTTAATCTTCTATTCTTCCATTGAGTTATCTTTTACTCATTTATCCTTTTCCTTTCTTAAGTCAACTTAAAAATATAACTTTTAACTTCTTGAATTCCCCCCCCCTCAGTGTGAGACTATGACCTAGTGGGGGTGCCTAGGCCACTGAGTCTCCTCATCACCTCTCTAAGAGGTGGGGGACATTACAGTCTCCCCCACTTGAAATTTCTTGTCCTCAAGCAATTCCAAACCTGCTTCTCTAACCACATTCTCCTGCTCCCAAGTGGCATCCTCAATGGGTAAATCCTTCCACCTGATCAGATACTCCTTGATGCTTCGGTTTCAGAGCCTCTTCTCTCTGAATTCTAACACCTCCTCTGGAATCAAAACAAGTTGTACCTCCTCATCCATGGGAGGCAATGCCTCAATAGGCCTGACGTGTTGACCGAGGGCTTTTCTTTTAGGCACGAGACATGGAAGACGTTGTGAATTTTGATACCCTGTGGAAGCTCCAGCTCATAAGCTACTGCCCCTATCCTCTTGCTGACTCTATAAGGTCCAAAGAAACATGGATGCAGTTTCTCCTCTCCGCTTCTCTTAATGGAGGCCTGCCTGTATGGTTGCAACCTCAAATAGACTAAATCACCAACTTCAAAGGTACGATCAACTCTGTGCTTGTCTACTTGGACCTTTTGCTAGTTTTGTGCCCTCTGTAAATGATCCTTCAATTCCATGAGAATGTCTTGGCTCTGCTGTATCCAATCCTATACCATCGGAGCCCTGTTGTCACCAAATGCAATCTCCATAAATGATAAAGGATCATAGCTATATAAATCTATGAAGGGTGACATGCCAATGGACATATGTTGGGTGGTGTTGTAGCAATATTCTCCCAAATGTAACCATCTGATCCATGGTTTTTGTTGTCCTGCTACGTAGTTTTTGAGGTAACCTTCCACCCATTTGTTGACTATCTCAGTATGACCATCCGTCTGAGGGTGATAGCTAGTACTAGGAGTCAATGTCGTACCCACTAATCTGAACAACTCCTGCCAAAACGTACTCATGATTCTGTTGTCCCTGTCACTGATGATGTTTTTGGGTAGGCCGTGTAGTCTGAACACCTCTCTAAAAAATAATTCGGCCACCTGTGCTGCACTGAAGTCTGTGGCTATGGGAAAAAAGTGTGCAAACTTCGTCAACCTGTCTACCACCACGAAAATGCAATCTTTCCCCTGTGCTCTGGGCAACCCGGTGATGAAATCCATGGATATACTTTCCCACTTGTGCTTTGGAATAGGTAGGGGCTGCAACAGTCATGCAGGGTGTGTGTGCTCATCCTTGTTTTCTTGGCATGTAGTGCATTCTTTGACATGCTTCATCACATATTCCTTGAGGCCTTTCCATGCAAACCTCTCTCTCACCTGCCTGTACGTCTTACTGATGCCCTGAAACCCTAGCTGGTTCGGCCCTGATGAAGGAGGCCTTCAAATGCTCTAAAACTCTCTAAGAATATAGATCAGGCTATGAGAATCCCGTGGGAGAAGTTTCAGGCTCAGATCTCAAGCAGATCTCCCTAGATCTGAGTTTTACTGAATCACGGGATGTCCCCTATGGCTCCACGACGTCCCAATCTGCAGACAAATGTAGACTGATGATAACCCTCCAGAAAATCCCTCAACCTGATGGTCCTACCCCTGCAAACAAAACCCAACTGTCGGAATGGCCCCGAGCCCTCAAGATAAGCTGGATCGAACCTCCCTCGATAAACTGGCCCTGAGACTAGAATGGTGTGGAGGAGTCTTTCATCCCCGAGACCAATCTATGGAACAAGGTGAGTGGATATTTCACCACTGAGTTTCTCACAAGGGTTTGTACAACAAAACCCCCAAACTAAATGCTCAAGAGCAATAGAAAATGCTAATCCAAAACCAAAATGAATAATAGGTGCACCCCAACCTCTTACTTATACTTTTCCTTCTAATTCTCTGTTGAGTTAGGTTAACTCAATTCTTCCATTGAGTTATCTTTTACTCCTTTATCCTTTTCCTTTCTTAAGTCAACTTAAAAATATAACTTTTAACTTCTTGACTTTTCCCCCCTCAGTGTGAGACTATGACCTAGTGGGGGTGCCCAGGCCACTGAGTCTCCTCATCACCTCTCTAAGAGGTTGGGGACATTACAAATGTTGAGAGTCAAATCATCAACAACATAGATATTTTTCTCGAAAACTTTATCCAAGTAGGAGAACAAAGAAGAATATTTGGCCATATGATGAGTGCACCCAGAATCAACTACCCACTCTTTCTATGAGGTATGAGTAAGCAATGCCTAATAAGTTCTGACTTGGAAGGTGAAATTGTTAGTCGATCGATAGACAACCAACATGTCTCCTTCGATCTTCTTAACCTTTTCCTCTAAGTCATCCCTCTTATTCCACATGTCCAATATTTCCACGGTACATACACATTTTCTTCTTTTGATTCTTCTAGGTGGACTTCGAATCATCATTCTTCTCTTTGTTTTTATGGTTGAAGAATTCTTGTCTGTGTAAAAGACCATCAGAACTTTCTCTTTCCTTGTAATTCATCTTTCCTTTTCCCTTGAGAAAGTGAGCTTGATGTTTACCACCAATCTTCCCTTCATCAAGCAACCTATGTTGATCATTAATCAGAAATCCAAAACAAGTATCAAAGGTATACTCCTTACCATCTTCTTTGTGAGCCTGCCAATTGGTCTAGAATGTGGAATAGAACTTGTTGAATGGTGTTCTTAGATTCATCAAGACCAGCTCGTTGAGTTTTCCATATTTCTTCTAAAAATTCTTCCCAAATTCACCCAATTTCAATTGTATCTCTTTAACATGTGCCAAATAATCCTCAATCCTTTCAAAGGAATGTGGATCAAGAGAGATCGACTCTTTCGCCAATTGCACAACTTGAATTTATTCAAATTTGTCCAACAAAGACTTCATCTTCTTCCAAATGTCATGAAAATAGTCGATAATGCTTGTATGAAATATAATATCCCAAGGAATTTAGGTTGTGATGACCTCAACAACCTCATCTTTATTTCTATCAACGACAAAATTCACTTGGTCGTCCTTCGAATCTGGAATCGAAACCTTCATATACTTCCAATGCTCTTTTCTCTTCAGAAAAGTCTCCATATCTAGTGCCAAAATATCATAATTGAGTCCATTCAAAATAATAGGATCAATCTTAGAAGCCATATTCAATATCTAACAGATCCAGAAATCTAAATAGGTTATATTCAACAAATCACCAACCCAAATTCAATCATTGTAAGATCTGACTCAATAAGATTTGTAGACAACACGCGAGGTCAAAACCGATCACTTTGATACCATGTTGGAGATTGGGTGTAACACTGAAAGGACTAATAATAGAATCTGCAGTGTAAACGAAGAATATCTCTTCCCTAAAATGGAGACTTGTCTGAATGTCCACTTATGCCTTTGCTTCTTTGCCATATTTGAAGCTATGTGATCCTACATGGAAAGGCATTGGTATCCATGTAATATTATTATATTTGGAAAGAAATGCCCTAAATCCATGGATCATATTATGATATGCAACTTCTTATAACACTATCTTGTCTAGTATGAACTTTGGGAAAAGGTGTGGAACTTTCATGGAACCATAAATTTTGATGTATGTCTCTTTTTTTAAACACATAGTCTTTTACTTTTACTATTGTTTGCACAGCTCTCTCGGACATACATGGTGTTGGGGAGAAAAACAGTAACTTATATAGAGGAATCATAAAATGTTCACAAATTATAGAAGATTTAATGTGATACTTATGCTCCCAAAGGTCTTGAAAATATACGTGGATTGGAGGATCACTTGGTTTTCATTGTTATTTGATACCTAGGAAGGAAAGTACAAAACAAATAATGTCCAGTAAGTAGGAGGGCATATCGAATGTGGGGTGTTTCCCCATAATGGTGTGCTTGGTTGCTGATGTGGCATCCTCCAGAGCAGTAGAAAGGATGGTATCCCAATTGAAAATAATGTTTCTCTTAGTGATAGTGTGTATCAAAGGTAGCCATGACTCTTTGAAACTCATGGAATGTTCCTCTACATAGAGTTGGTGTAGGAGAGATATAGAAAATTTATAGGGGGCTCTCAACATCTTGGTGAGATATTTCCTAGATGTCCTTGCCTTGAAATTAGTACTTGGAAGCCTCCAAATTTTCATTATTTCTCTGTAGTCGAAAGGGAACTGTAGCATCTAGTCATCTATGTGTTCAACTTCTTCCACAAGAAGCTTATAGCATCTATTTATGATGGATTTCTAAAACGATGTGATGGGTTTCCATTGAGCATATTTGATCATTCTGTTGTCTATATCAGTGTAGCAGATGATCCATGAAATAGATTCTTCACTTGGTAACATGCAGGGCATGTAGCTATTTTATGTAGCCATAAATGTTTGATCATTTGGTAGACACCTTCATCAAGATCACTATCTCCATGAAGAGGTGGAAATTCTATATATGAATCGTGTCAGAACATATGATAAATTTATCCCCATTTGTAAATCACACTAGGGTCCATGCATTATATAGTATCATCCTATATTAGACGTAGGACACTAGCCTTTGCATATGTATTTGTCTCTTCTTCTCTATTAGAGATTACTTTAATAATAGCCTCTTTTGACCTTTTGGTTCTCCGATATTCCATGTATGGGTCCTTCACTTAACCCATATAAACAACATAAACTATTATCATTGTTGGTATTTTAAAGGAACAAATTCCTATATGGGGATAAATGTAAGGATTCAAAATCATCTTATCTACTAATGGTGGAAAATTGCAAAAAGAATTTGTGTACTTCAAACACAACAAACCATTGGAAAATTTACCTTAGAATAATAATATTTATGAAAAGATAAATATAACAAGAAGGAAGAAAAGAAATCCAATTAATTTTCTCATGTGAGCTCCCTCAATAAAATATGGATGGTAAGGTTTGGTGACTAATAATTTGTCTATATCAACCATTCACGACTTAAAAAGATTTAGTATTTCTTAATCCCTTCCCTCCTATTAAAGTATAATCCATCTCCCTATCCTTTCACTCTACGGACCCTGTGGTAAGGTTTCACTCATTTTAAGAATTTGATGTGTGTGCATTAGGTTTGAGTAATGATTCGCTAGTTGGTTTATTATGTTATTCGAAGAGAGCAAGGGAGAGGTAAGTAAGGTTGGAATTTAAACATTGAAGTTGCTCGTTCAAAGGTTTTGGGGAAATTAGGGTGTAATTCATATTCTCCAGTGACATGGCTTTGTGATGGGAATTTTTTTGGTGGAGTTTCATTTCTAGGTATGTATGAAGGACTTGACTAACTGGTGGGATGAATTTCAAAGGTGGAAAGTGGATTTCCCCGATCAGGCCATGTAAAACCTAGGTAGATAATGAAGTAGTTTAGGATACTTGGGCCAAGTGGCCAAGTCCTATTGGAAATGCTTTTTTCTTTCTTTAATTATTTGTAGAAAATAAATGCAAACAAAGAAACCAAAACCCCTTAAATCCATCAAGAGGAAAACCTACTTGTCAATCTTTCGTTGGTCATCGTCAATGTGGACCCGTATATTCAAGGGTGTGATAGGCATGTTCTTCGATATTTCTGGGAGATTAAGACAACCATTCATGTGAGAATTTTCAAGGTAAAATGGAGCCATGGGAATTATATATATTTAAAAAATACTTTTTGTGTTTAAAATTTCTTTTGTGAAAAGTCCAAAATTGGTCACATTAAAGTTTTGCATGATTTTTTTTTTTCTTTTTGATACAATAACAAGCTAGGTCACGGGGATGAAAAATTTAGTGTGATGTGACATATTGTAAAAAAAATTATCTCAAATTGTTCTTCCAGACGTGTCAGACCAAAAGTGATTTTAACTTCATGCAAGTGTGTCGCACAAGTGATAATTTTAACTTCATGCCATACATCGCAAGGAAAAGAAAATTTGAATGATACAACAAGTCAATGGAAAATAATTCTCTCAAAACAATTATCTTTGTTCTGATAGAGACAAGTTTAGGAAAATGTGATATGTCACAACAAAACTAAAATGGATGTGTTACGTGTTGTGTCATATACAAAGTAAAATCAATTGTGATACGATATTGTGTTGGAGACAAAGTGAAATCTTTGGAAATACAACGTAGAGATACAAATTTTAGAAAGGTGTGACAAGGAATATTTTGCACAAGTTTAAACTTGAAATAATTTCAAAGGGGAAAAACAAATTGTTTGGGGATTGGGAGAAAAATAAAAGAAATATTTGACGAACTTAATAGTATCAAAGAAAAAAATAATCAAGATAAATTCCTCAAGTAGAAAAATATTCAAAGTAAAGGTAGATAATTGTAATATTCCAGATATAAAATAGTATGCAGAACATAAATAATTAGCTAGAAATGGCAGATAAACAACGATATAACGAGAACAACACCACAATAATACTAAAATAATACCAGAATAACAACAGAAAGATCACTTTGATTATTGATAGCAATGTCCACTTTCCTCTTCGAGGGGGAAACCTCCAGCAAAGCAGAGCTCTATTACAATAATATCCAAGACAAAACTTCTCATACCCTCTACTCCTATTTATATTAAATGTGTCTATCAAAAGAACAATCTAGAGGAAAATCCTTCTAGAAGTGGAAGCTTCTATTAGGTCTTCTTACATTTGACTTATTCTTCCTTATTGTTAGGCCTTATTAATATTGATCTTTATTACATGGAAATATATTGTTCTACCTATTAGCACCATGATTTTCATAGCTAAGGTTAGAGGTTTGTCAACAATTTGCAAAGTCATGCCTGTTAGCACCCATATTGTTTTTATGCCTGGCATCATCTAACACCTCCAAGGGTCAATTTCAAATGGAAGGTTTTCATTTATTATTTCCATTTGCAACTGCACGCAACAAAAAAAATTCTACACGTTGCGCAGAGAGCTTCACCGTGCAAAGGATTCTGTCATGCAGTGGATTTTCATTGCGCAATGGATTTCTGTAGCACAGTGGATTTTCGTCGTGCAATGGATTTCGTCGCGCAGTGGATTTCATCACGCAGTGGATTTTATCGCGCAGTGGATTTCATCGCGTAGTGTATTTCATTGCACAGTGGGATGTCATGCATGGGATGTTGTCGCGTGTAGGATGTTGTCGTGCAAAGGATGTCATTGCACAGTGGATTTTCTTGCACACAAGCTATAGGTCGCACTGCAAAAATGACCGGTTTAGTGGTCAACTTCAAGATCAATTTTTGACCAAGTGGAGAGGAATTTTGAAAATCCCGTAGAGGGTTTTGTTGAGGACAAACCAAATAATAAAAACCTCTCTCATGTTTTCAAAATGTGTCATGGATTGGGAGATTCAAAGGAATATTTGAGCCCTATTTTTCATCTTTCATGATTTCCTGTCCGAGACATGTTTGTGCGACATGTATTACGACTAGATAGAGATGCATTTAAAGAAACCGAGAGAGTTTGTTCTTCAAAACAATATTAAATACAAAAACCTCTCTCAGTTTATAAAAATAGTTTTTTATAAGAGAGATAAGATGTCATTATTAACGCCTATTTTCCCAGTTTGTTGTGCATTCCGTTACGTTTTTTGTTGTAGGTTACTATTGCATAGCAGACTTGTTGTCTAGGGATGACAGAGCATCCAAAAATGCACATGATGACTCATCACAACCATATGGTATAATTTTTATCATGATCAATGACTGTAAATAATATTTTGGTTACGATTATGATTTGGCAAAGTTGGGTTTTCTATTTTTAGTGAATCCGTTGAAGTTATTGTTCTCCTTCAAAGAAAATGAATCCATGATTCTAGGAGGGAGTAGTTCGACCCTAGCATCCAAGTGTGACATTAGCTTTCTATATATGGGGATATTTTTCATGTAAACATGGTTGGTTGGCAAAATTGGTAGACGACAACTATTGTATGTAATTTGATCTTTTTGACCGAAATTTAATGCAAAGGTCCTGTAACTTGACAAAAAGATTCTAGTTGTAGAATTCGGATGTATTGTGCCTCTTTATTTGCGTATATACTTCCTGTCATATTTATTCATATATTTTTCTGTCTATTTCGGAATGAATTTTCGAACCTGTGGATTCGCTGCGCAGCACCCCTTGTTCGCGCCACTTAGACAAAATGTTTTCTTCTAAAGCTAACTCTGAATTCACCTGCAACGGTGCTCAGAGTTACTTCCCATGTTTTTCTCCCACCACACATTACAATTTTACACTGAATACTATTGCTCACCTAGCCTTATCCTCTCAATTTCAGTCACTGAGTCATTTGTCTCTATCATTCCCTCAAATCGACTCCATAGCCCAAGTCTTACTTTCTTGCACTAATATAACCAGAGCTTGTTTTATCAAAGGTTTTAAATCTAGCCACTTCTTTCAAAGCCATATCCTGCACAGAGACCACGTCGTCTGAGATAGCCCTCTCCAGATCCGAAAGGCTAGTCTCGGGTATCAAAGTTGGTTGAAAAATTTACCTTCATCATCATTTTATCAACCAAACAGATTTACAGAGTGCTAACATTTTGGCATCATTTCCAGGGATGAAATTGAATGAACTTTCCCTGGGAAGAATGCCATCATTTCAGTTCTAAGGTCTAAGAGCAGTAGACACTTAGGCACATATTGGCTGTATTTCTGTTCTGGCGACTCCACACATCAGAAAATCAATTGAAGTTGATTCCACTGGTAGAAGAATCTAGAGCTAAAGTTTTCATGTAGACTCCAATCAAGATTCAAATGCGATTCAAAGACTCCACTGGAGAATGAGACCCGTTGACAGAGATATGGAAGAGCAGTATGGAAAAATAAGGTACTCGAGCTTAAGTTTAGTTCAATAAGTATTTTTCTGTTTTTCAAAAGAATATTTCTTCACTTACTGCATTCAAATGAAGCCCAAATATCTACCCTCATATGTCCTCCATGGAAAATTGTAGGTATACCTCCTTCTTCTTGTATAACCTATATTCACCAAGCTCCTTCCTCTGAGACATATGATGTTCATGATCATTCTTGTGAGCTTAATGAAACCAAAGTTGAGCTTGTGCCTTCTGTTCTTAACCCTGCACCCTCAATAATACAAGAAAGATACAGTCCTCTAAAATTTCCTTCCATCCTTCATGACTTTCCTCTGAAACATTATAAGTATCTTCCTAGATTCAATGGAGAGCTTGATGGACAGTCGACTGAAAAAGATATTCAGGTCTTTGAGCATTTCATAGACCTTTTTGAGATCGAACATGATGATGTGTCTATGAGGTAATTTTCTCAGTCCTTACAAGGAGATGCCAAAGCATGGTTCAGACATTTGCAGTCTCAATCGATTAGCTCATGGGATGAACTGAGGGAATCTTTTCGTGGATTTTGGGGTGAGAGAAAGTCATGGGATCTATTCATTTCAGAGTTTTATGCCATGATAAGAATGAAATGTGAAACCATCTCAAATTTCAGTAGGAGGTTTGCTAGTCTTTATTATAAACTACCTAAAGAAGTCCAACCTCCTGAAGTTGCTTCCATGATCCATTATGTAACAACCTTTCAATCAGACTTATCTTTTCTTTTGATGGAGAGGAAGTCTATGTCTTTGAAATAGATGTTCAACAATGCTCATGAAGTTGAAGACAATATTCAAGCATGTAAGGAGCTACAAAATCAGATTTTGGATGAGAAATTGAAACCTGAGTAATCGAAGATTGTACATAATATGAAAAAGGATGATCATGTCATAAGTTTTCTTGAAGGATGTCATGAGGATGTGTTTGAAAAGAATGATGATCAGCTTGAAGAGAAAGCTACTCTCCTGAATTTCTTTGATACTAATTTAGCTTCTGATACATCTCATGATAAGCACGGGGCTAATTATTTTATGTATTCATTTGTAGACAGTCAAGAAAATGAATTTGCAAATCAGCTTGTTGAAGAGCAGGTTGATGTCCCAAGCTTTTTATTGTTAGATGACAATGCAAATATTGTTGATTTTCCTATATATGATGAATATGATGATGATCATGGTGTTGAATTCCTAGAACAACCAAGTTCATTTTATCTATCAGAAAATGTTCCTTTTCAACAGTGTAATGAGGGAAATCAACCTACATATCACAGTTACAAAGAAGAAAGTAGTGAATCAACTGAAGAAAATTATTTGCCTTTATGCTTTTCTTCATTTAAATTTTTGAAATAAAATTCTAATATCATCGTTGAAGCAAAGGAATGTGTGCTGATGCAAAATCACACTGATTCATGGGAAAAAATTGATAAGAAATTGCAACAATATTCTCATGTGTTTAATGGCACTGTTATTTGTTATATAGAAGGTCTTGTCATTTCAAAATTGTAGCCATTGGTCGAAGATGAATCTGAAAATCAGTATGTTCAGCAATCTAAAGAAATTGAAAAATGTGCATATGACAGTAGTGAAGAAAATGGAGGTTTTGAATCAGGTGAAAGAACCTTGCCATTGTGTTTTTCTTCTTTCGAATTGCTGAAGAAAAATGTTTATAATGTTTCAAATCGGAAATTCTCCAGGCATAATGTTGAATATGAAGAAAGCAGTGGACTTGCAAATTAAAATTGTCTTCCATTATGTTTTTCTTCCTTTGAATTGTTGAAAGTAAATCATAAGATAACAGAGGAAGCAGTGAAGTTTGATTACATTCACAGTGACATTCTTTTACATGAGAAAATTGTTATCAGTGAAGAGGATCGACAACCTTTTCATACCTTTAATGACCCTCTTGTTGATTACATGGAAGGTTATTTCAGTTCAGATTTGCAGCCTATTATCAACTACCAGCTTGGAAATAAATATGTTGGTCAATCAATATCAGTGTTAGATATGGATTGCTTTCCAATAGGGGTTTCATTTCAACCAACATTGTCTTCTAATTTAGAAGATTGTTGTTTCCAACAATATCAACATATTTTTCATCCTTTTGTGGTAATCAGTAGGTTAAATTACATGAAAATAAGGTGCAGTGGAAGGGGTGAAACATGATTGTTCTTTTATGTATGTTCTGGAGGATCCATTTGCAGTTTTGTTGGACGAAGAAAATAATCCCAATGTTTTTAATTTTTTGAGATTTGAATTTATAGATAAATTTTTGAATGGCTTATCAATTAACATGCTTTGGAGCAGGCATGTGAAAAGAAAGAAAAAAATGGATAAATTTCTTGCATGGTTTCATTGGAATTTTGATTTCACTTGATTGGCATCCTTCTCAGCAGTTAGGGTAGGTACGAGTGCGAATAATATCGGTACTACGAGCATTTATTTTAGCAATCTGCAGTTTTCATTTTCAACTTAGTTTCAGATTTCAGTTTGGAGCATATACAGCTTTGGGTTTTCAGCGGATACATGCAACAGGTCAGAGAAGAGTTTTCAATGGTTCGTGAACATCCCAATGGATAGGCACAGGGTCTACAAGTTTGTTTCTACCTCACTGGGAAGATAGCATCCCCATTGGAGCCAGTTTTTAGCACCATAATTTTCATAGCTAAGGTTAGAGGATTGTCAACAATTTGCAAAGTCATGCCTATTAGCACCCATATTTTTTTTATGCCTAGCATCATCTAGCATCTCCAAGGGTCAGTTTCAAAAGGAAGGTTTTCATTTATTATTTCCATTTCCGTTTGCAACTACACATCGCAAACAATTTTCTACACACTGCGCAGAGTGCTTCACCACGCAGAGGATTCTTTTGCACAATGGATTTATGTCTCATAGTGGATTTTCGTCACGTAGTGGATTTCATCGCGCAGTGGATTTCGTCGCACAATGGATTTCATCGTGCAGTGGATTTAGTCATGCTATGGATTTCATCGCACAGTGGGTTTTTGCACATGGGATGTTGTCGTGCATCGGATGTTGTTGCACAGAGGATGTCATCGTGTAGTGGATTTTCTTGTGCACAGGCTACAGGTCGCAATGCGAAAATGATTGGTTTAGTGGTCAACTTCAAGATCAATTTTTGACCAATTGGAGAGGAATTTTGAAAATCTTCGAGAGTTGTTTGTCGAGGACAAACCAAATAAGAAAAAAATCATTCCTATTTGCAAAATGTGTCATGGAGTGGGAGATTCGAACGAATATTTGAGTCCTAATTTTCAGCTTTCATGATTTTATGTCTGAGACATGTTTTTGTGACACGTATTCCGGCTAGATGGAGATGACTTTAACAAAACCGATAGAGGTTTTTATTTATAACTAGCTTAAATACGAAAACCTCTCTCAGTTTCTAAAAATAGTTTTTTATCAGTGAGATACGATGTCATATTTTACGCTTATTTTCCCCGTTTGTTGCGCATTCCGCTGCATTTTTTGTTGTAGGTTATTGTTGCGTAGCGGATGTACTGTGCAGGGATGACAGAGTGTCCAAAAATGCACATTATGACTCATCACAACCATATGGTATAATTTTGATCGTGATGAATGACTGTAAAGAATATTTCGGTTATGATTATGATTTGGCAAAGTCAGGTTTTCTATTTTTTAGTGAATCCATTGAAGTTATTGTTCTCTTTCAAAGAAAATAGATCCATGATTCTAGGAGGGAGTAGTTCGACCCTAGCAGCCAAGGGTTACATTAGATTTCTATATATGGGGATCATTTTCATGTAAACAGGGTTGGTGGGAAAAATTAGTAGACGACAGTTATTGTATGTAATTTGAGTTTTTTGACTGAAATTTAATGCAAAGGTCCTGTAACTTGATGAAAAGATTCTAGTTGTAGCAGTCAGATGTATTGTGCCTCTTTCTTTGCATATGTGCTTCCTATCATCTTTATTCATATCTTTTTCTGTCTATTTCAGAACAAATTTTCGAACCTGTGGATTCGCTACGCAGCGTCCCTTGTTCATGCCACTTAGACAAAACATTTTCTTCTAAAGCTAACTCTGAATTCGCCTGCAGCGGTGCTCTGAGTTACTTCCTGTGTTTTTCTCCCACCACACATTATGGTTTTACATTGAAGATTGTTGCTCGCCTAGCCTTATCCTCTCAAGTTCAATCACTGAGTCATTTGTCTCTGTCATTCCCTCAAATCGACTCCATAACCCAAGTCTTACTTTCTTGTGCCAATATAACCAGAGCCCATTTTATCAAAGGTGTTAAATCTAGCCACTTCTTTCAAAGACATATCCTGCGTGGAGATTGCGCCTTCCAAGAGAGCCCTCTCTATATCCGAAAGGCTAGTTTCGGGTCTCAAAGTTGGTTGAAAATGTTACCTTGGTCGTTTGTTTATCAGCCAAATAGATTTACAGAGTGCTAACACTACCTACGTGAGGGGTTAGGTCCCTAACATGTCCTCCCTCTTAAAAACAACCTTGTCCTCAAGGCTCGAGATGAGGAAATTGTTGTAGAATGGTAGTTGGTTTCCAAGTGGCATTAACTGGAGTTGTATCTTTCCACTGGACTAACACTTCCTTGATGGTTCGCTGACATAGACGACACTCACGTTGGTCCAAAACTACTTGTAGATGTAGCCAAATGGAGCCTTATTTTTCCAAATCGGGAAGGTTCTTTTGAGTTTGGCACTTAGTTCCAATCACCTTCTTTAAGCAGGAAACATGAAAAAAATGATGGAGCTTAGAATGTCTGGGAAAAGCTAACTAACAGGACACATGTCCCACATGCTTGAGAACGGTATAAGGACCATAAAATTTGGGCACCAGTTTCTAAAATTGGTCAGTCTTGAGGGAATTTTGCTTGTAAGGATGCAGTCGAAGAAACACATGATCTCCTTCTGCAAATTGACGTTCAGATTGACCTTGATCTGCTTGTTGCTTCATGCGATTCTGGTTCATGACCAAATTCTCTTTGAGGGTACGAAGAATAGCCTCTTAAACTGTAAGTGTTTGGTCAACCGCTTGGACCTTTGAGACACCTGGAAAGTATGAGAAAACTAAAGGTGGATTTTTTTCATATACCGCTTCAAAAGGAGTCATGTGGGTAGTTTTATGGTAAGAAGTATTGTACCACCATTCAACTAGTGGTAACCATTGAGCCCACTGATTTTCCTTTCCAATGCAAAACACCTCAAATATGTTTCCAAATTTTGTTTTGACAACTTCAGTTTGACCATCATTCTAGGGTTGATAAGTTATGTTGAGATGCAATTGGGTGCCTTGTAGCTTGAAAATTTCTTGCCAAAAATTGTTGGTGAAAGTTGGGTCGCGATAAAAAAAAATAGAATGAGGCTAAATGGGTGTTGAAGAGCAAATAAATGAGCATAGTTGGAAAGACGATCAACTACCACCATGATGACTGATTTATTTCTTGATTTAGGTAAGCCTACAATAAAAGCCATAAATATATCCCGCCAAATAGCAGGTTGAATTGGAAGTAGTTGTAATGTTCCAGGAGATTTGACTGTTTCTCCCTTGTTGCATTAACAAACATCACATTCAACCACAAAATTGCGAACATGATGTCTCATACCATTCCAGAAAAAAGGATGTTTGACCCGGTCATAGGTTTTGGTAAACCCTGAGTGTCCAATGGTGGGTGTAGCATGAAGCTCATAAAGTAATGTGGATTTAATTTTTGACTGTTTACTTAAATACAAATGACCTTTGTATCGAAGCTCATCATTGAACCAAGAGTACCCTGGGGAGATTGGAGAATTGGCCTACAATTGTTGTATCAGATGTGAACTTTTGGGATCGTGTAGTCATTCCTGGTGAACAACTTGGAGTCAATATGGTATAATGAAGGAAAGAGAAAAAAGGGACCCTTAGTCTTCATATTTTATGGAAAGTGCATCAACAACCACATTGTCTTTTCCTTTCTTGTAAATGATCTCATAATCATATCCAAAGATCTTAGTCACCCATTTTTGTTTCTCTAGGGAGGAAAGGCGTTGTTCAAGAAAATACTTGAGGCTTTGATGATCTGTCTTAATTTGGAAGCGTTTCCCCAATAGATAAGGTAGCCAAAGATCCACGACATGCAGAATATCCAACATTTCCTTTTCATAGATTGATTTTCCCAAATTTCTCTCTGACAATTGTTTGTTGGTAAAGGCCAAAGGCCAACCCTCTTTCATAAGGACAGTGCCAATTCCTTTCTCGGAAGCATCACATTCCAGGACAAAGGTCTTTGTGAAATCAAGAAGGGACATGACTAGAGTGGTGCACATATTCATCTTCAAGGTTTGAAAATCCTGAGTAGTTGTTGGAGTCTAAGTGAAAGAATTATTTTTAAGGAGAGCAGTGAGAGGTACCACAATATTTCCATAATTCTTAACAAACTTGCAATAATAAACTGTTAAACCTAGAAATCCACGCAAGATTTTGAGATTATTTGGGTGAGTTCAATCTTGCATAGCTTCAATCTTTTTAGGATCCACCCTGACACTAGCCTTGCCAACAAGATGACCCAAGTACTCAACTTTCGAGGTTCCAAAAGAACATTTAGATTTTTTGAGGAAAAGTTGGTGTTGAGAGAGAAGATGGAGAACTCGATCCACATGAGCAAGATGGGTTGTCTAGGTTTTACTATATATGAGGATATCATCAAAGAAAACTAAGACCAAATGATGGATAAAAGGACGGAAGACATGATTCATGAGGCTTTGGAAAGTGGAGGGAGAATTACAAAATCCAAAGGGCATGAACAAAAACTCATAGTGGCCCTCATGAGTTCTAAATGAAGTATTAGGAATGTCTGCATTGTTCATACAGATCTGGTGGTAGCCAGAACAAAGATCAAGTTTAGTAAAGAATTGGGCACCACTCAATTCATCCAAGAGGTCATCAATGATAGGAATGGGAAATTTGTCTTTAATGGTGAGTTTTTTGAGGGCGCAAAATTCAAGACACGTGCGCTAAAACCTTATTTCTTAAGGACCATGACCACAGGAGAAGAGTAGGGGCTCGTACTAGGGCGGATAACACATGTGTTAAGCAATTCTTGAACAATTTTATCAATTTCATTTTTTTGGGAAAAGGGATGATGATAGGGACAAATATTGGGAGGAAGGCTTCCTAATACAAGGGGAATGGAATGATCATGAACACCACAGGAAGGAGGGATTCCTTGGGGAGTGGAAAAAACCACTTGATGTTTAGAGAGGATGGATTGGAGGTCATGTGGCACAGAGGGTGTCTCAGTGGCTTGTATGGCATGGAGTTGGGCAATAATGCTAGAATGACCTTTTTTTAGCATATTTTCCATGTGATGGGAACTGATGATCTCCAGAGAAACAATGGTGATACTTTGGAAATTATATTGTTGGCCCTCCTAGTCGAATTGCATGGTTAATTTCTTAAAATCCATGAGAATGGGACCCAAATTCCTTAGCCATTATGCACCCAACACAATGTCATAACCACCCATGTCGATAACAAACATATGATATTTCATGTGGTACTCACCAATTTGGAGATGCACATTTTCAAAACACCCTCCATATTTCATGGACCCACCATTGGCAATCATGATTTGAAAATTATTGATGGCACAGATATAGAAATTAGTTTCATGGGAAATATGGCGATGAATAAAATTATGGGTGCTTCCACTATCAACAAGAATCATGACCTTCCTATTCTTAGTGTAACGAATTATCTTGAGGTCTTGGAGAGAAGAGAAGTCAGTGAGAGAATTTAGGGAAATGATTAGTTCTACTTCGGAAGGGTCTGAGGGAGGGGTCATGTTAGTGGGATTAGGAGACACAGACATAAGGAGAGCCTCAATATTGTCTTCTGAAACATCCTCCGATATGTCCATACAAATATTTGTTTCCTTAAACTTGTACCCAGGAAAATATTTGTCATCAAAATTATAACAAAGGCCTTTGAGTTGGCGTTCCTCAATTTCAGACTTGGTCAAATTTTAGATCTTTAGTGGAGTAGAAGGAGGAGTGGGAGTGACTGGTTTAGTGCGAGTAATAAAGGAGGGTTTTTGGTTTTGAGAAGAGACAACCTGTTGTGATTCTTTAGCTCTTTTAGTAGTGTCCACCCAATTCTAAGGCCGAGCCATGAGGACATGGGCATGAATATCATCCTTGAGGCCACTGATAAAAAATTCTCAGAAAAAAGCTTCAGACATGCCCTCTGTATGAAAATCCAATTGCTCAAAAGAGGCTATAAAGTCTTCCATTGTGCCATATTTTTTCATCTTTGTCAAATGACCTAAATGGTTGGTGTCAGTTTCAAAGCATTCATAAAGCTCTGCCACAAAGTGTGTCCAAGCCACATACCTTGAGCGGGCATCTTTTTTCCATTTCCACCATTTCCAATGTTCTTGATCTAGATGGAGAACACCATACCAGAGTTTGGCCAACTCATCAGTAATGCCATACAAAGAGAAATAATGTTCCATTTGAGTTACGCAGCCAATGGGATCCAAGCCATAAAATTTGGTCACATCCACACGTAGAAGGCGTAGGTCACACTGAAAGTGATGGGGCTAAAAATTCTGGGAATGAGAGGAAGTTTCACCTTTGGTTTCCAAAGGTGTGTCAGATGAGGGAAGATCTACAAGGATATGCAGCTTGGCGTAGATCATCATAGTGAAGGATTCAAGTTGGGTATCAAATTCTTGTTTGAGGTCGTCTATTTTGGCATTGGAGGAATACATTTTTTTATTGACGGTGGAAATATTGGCACTAAGTTGTCTCACTTCTTGTTGGGTTTTTGTGAAATTAGTGCAAGGAATTGAAGCGAGCTTCCAAGTCTTGGCTATGGGTGTGGGCCATGATGAAGAGGGAACATGAAAAGGGGTGGGTGTGACCACACAAAAAATGGGTTATGAGTGAAGTGTATCACAACGATCAGGGTGACGAGTTGAATCCAATGGGGTAAAGCCCAAATAAGGTTGTTGGAAGGGGTTCGGGTCCACGAGAATTTTTTTTTTCTAAAAAATTATAGGTATGAGTGTAATGAGAGAAATCCAACGGGACAGGTCTCAAATAATGGTGCCAACAGGATCCACCCTTATTTTTATTTTTATTTGTTTACTCTTACGGAGTTATGCTTCGCTCTGAAGAATACTGCAGTGATGAAATGCCCAAATGCTTAACATGAAGAAATGTGTAGTAATTTTGCAACATGAATGCAGGAGACACAGTTGTACGGCAATAGATTTTTTTTGTTTTGTTTTTGTTTTTGTCCCAAGGGTTAGGGTATTCAAGGTTTCTACAGACAAGGGTTTTTCTTTATGCTATATCTCTCTGATATACGTGCGGGGTCCAATAGTAGTACTCGGCCCAATATCTTAAGGAACCAACTAAGGAGGCTAGAACATGCCCTTAGCTAGATTATCTGACTACCCAAGTACTGGAGAGCATCTTCTTGAGTGTTGTTCTTGGTGGCACTATAGCAGTCAGGTGGCCGATCGGTTTATCTATGGAGGGCTTCAGGAAATCTAGGTCGATTCATATACAGGTGTTTTCTTATGTGCTACCACTCAAAGGGGTGCCAACAGGGGTTACAAGGGTGGCCAATAGATGTGCACTTAAGTACCACTTGTATTTCCTGCATGTATGAATCCCCGACCACGGGTTTATGCACGTAATGACAAATCTCTATAGCTTAAAGACCTCGGAATACGTCTCTACTCTGAAAAAAAAAATTAACCCACAATTTTCTGCCGAGGAAGGTGCTCTGATACCACTTGTAATATTCCATATATAAATAGTATGCATAACAAAAATAATTAGCTAGAAATGGTAGATAAACAATGATATGACCATAACAACACCACAATAATACTAAAATAATACTATAATAACACCAAAAAGAGCCCTTTGATTACTGAGAGCAATGTTCACTTTCCTCTTCGAGGGGGCAACCTCCGACGGAGAAGAGCTCTATTACAATAATATCCAAGAAAAAAATTCTCATACCCTCTACTCCTATTTATACTAAATATGTCTATCAAAAGAACAATCTGTAGGAAGATACTTCTAGAAGCGGAAGCTTCTATTAGGTCTTCTTACATTTGACTTATTCTTCCTTATTTCTAGGCCTTATTTATATTGACCTTTATTACATGGAAATATATTATTCTACCTACGTGAGGGATTAGGTCCCTAACAATAATGTACAATAAATTTTATGAAGATTCAAAAGTCCAAAAATAGAGGGGGCCCATGCTATTTTTTCCTCCAACAAGTGCTATAGACAAAAAATATTGTAGGGGGTTGTTGATATCTCAACGCAAGGATTGTCTAAAAATACTAGGCCTTTATGGATGTTAGAAATGACTTTCACAGTAGAATTATATCTATAGCAAGATATAATTGGATATGTAGCAAGACAAAGCTATTGTGAGATGTTTTTTCATAGAACATAACTAGTTATATAATAGAACTTGGTTACGTAGAAAGATAGAACAAGTTTTTATAGTAAGAAAGAATTGGTTGAAGCCTTGGAAACCTAAATCAAAGAAATGCAGATGTTCATCCTTCATTGTTTTCCCCCTTTTTACCTTTTTCCTCTTTTTTTCCCAAACTTTGTCCACCAACAAGCTCATTTTAAGACAAATCTTGTACAATTTCTCTTATGTTGAGGTTTCACAATCATATTTTTTTCGAACCAAGTGATTCTAGCCAAAAATTTTGGTTTTGAAGTATCACAAGCTCAAGTAGCACCTAGAAACAAGGTTTCACTACTAGAAATTTTATTTATTTATTTATTTATTTTTTCTTTTTTTAAATAAGCGATGGAATCAAGGTGTGGTTTATGGTGATATAGTCACCTTACTCACAACCTCCAATTCATAATACTTGATCAAATATTTGATAAACTCCTCCCTGGAAAGAGGTTTTTGATATAATATCAATCGATGGCCATTAGCCATGAGTAGGGTGTTCTTCTCATCAATAATAAGGAGCTTAAAAAATCCATTATTGAAAACTATGTCCACTCCATAAGGTCTAAGCCATCTAGTATGAAATTTTCCTTTGAATGTATTGAATCTAGAATGAAATGGTAAGGCTTAATCTCCTACCTGGAATTTATTCTCTTTGATAAAAATTTCATTCCACTTGGAACTATTCTGTTGTACAATAGAAGTTTGGTGCAAATTGTTATCACCGGAATTTTGTCCGCAAATGGTTACAGGAATCCAGCATCTTCAAAACACTCATTAGTTCACTCATGGACCAAAATGAATCTCCAAGAGGTCCAAAACTATACAACCAACAATAAAATCATCATGCGCTAAAAATACACAAGGCGTGTGTGCACGTGCGACAGTCAGATAAAGTCAGAAAAATGCACATGCGTCTGATGCGCGACTGTGGACGCAAAAATCCACGCACACCTCAAAACGACGCATTTATGATATTGGTCAGCCTTCCAACCACTTCTGGTTCAGCTTCCAAGTCGATTTGGCATCCAAATCTTGGTTGAATCCGACTGGGGGGCTAGTCAAAGACCTAAAGGTGCCCTAAAGGGCTCCTTATTCACACTAAGAACTGATTGCATAATACCTCAAAGCTATGCTATAAAAGGAAGCCATGGGTGCACTATATTTTGAAGGAATTCATTTGTATTTTTATGCTGCTAATATTCTATTGGAGGATCCTATGTTCTCAACAAGAGCATGCTAGCACCATTTCATTTACCCATTCATATCACCTCTAGATTGAATGTGCTTTGGATTCTCTTCAACATTTCATTTTAGTTCCTTACTTGTGAGAAGAGCTCAATATTTGGGGGTCCAAGAGCCCTCCCTTGGAGGAAGAGGGGACCCAAATTATCCCTTTCTCTTTGGTGTTTTCTTTCCACTAATACAATCCTTTCCATTGGTAGCATGAGTCTTGTTTATTTCATGTTCTAATGTCCTTATGCACTATAATTTGATTTATTTTATCGTTCTTAGTTTAATTATTTTCTATCTTTTATGCTTTATACTTATAACTCTTTCCTCTACTGTTGCCTTGCCTAACTGACCCAACTGGGCTTGTAAGCACCCTTATTTTTCTCATTTAGGTGACAAAAGAGGTGCAACAGATTGGCAACTCCACTGGGGAAAGGTATCAATTTCCTACCCCATATGGGTTATTTTAGCTCTTCTTTTTGTTTCTTTAACTTGCAGGGACCATAACCGACCCAAGTCGACCTGCAAAAATCCAAGTTCAAAGTTGAGCAGAGAGAATTTCATCCGAAATTTTCTTCAGAGCCTTGTAACAGACAGTGTGCACATGTTTTAACCCACAGGCACGTCTTCAGTGCACGTGCACTAAAACCACTATATTTCTCAGTGCCTTCTGTGCACCAGTGCCCATAAGTCACTTTCAGTTCATGCATTGGCACTCACAGTGCCTTTGTCTATTCTGAGACCCACACACCTATGTAGAAAAACACACATTGTAAGCTTTTTGTGATCTGTGGAAGGCCCATAGCCTTCTTAAAATTGATTCCATGCACATTGTAATCTGCACCACACTTATATCCCCTCTCCATATGAAGGGATTAGTCAAAACATAGGCACTTAGGGGGTTAAAATCATTATTTTCTCTTTTACTTTCGTTTTTCCACATGG
>JASDQU010713271.1:7680-18308 GCA_032191745.1 Picea mariana
TTACATACCAGACTTGGTCCCTGAGCTAGAGTGATTCCATCCTGGGTCTCTAACCATTTGATCATCCATTAAACTTATCGTGACATAAAATTGATGGGCATTGGGCTCTACTCCTGTCGCAATCTAGCAGTGACTTTTGACGCCAACAGGTGGGAATCTATAACAATGTTTGTTCAAGTAGTTAATATTATCATTTATTTGTGAACAAGTTCTTTTTCTGTTCAAAATGGATATGAAATCTTTGCTCCCTCACCTCATTACATATTTGAGCTCAAAACATTTGACATTGTCTCTCCAAAACCTATATGGAATCATGTCTTGTTAGAAACTTGGTTTTTCAAAATCTAAGAATCACGTACATGTTATGCTTGAAAAAGGTCACCAAAAAATATGATATCAAGATTTTCAAAAGGTGTTGTTGGAGTGTGCATAATTTCACGAAAGCTCATGTCAATGCTTTATAACATTCAACAACCAATTAGTGATGCTTCATATGCAAGCATCAAGTGAAGTTGTATGTATTATTTAGTTAGCAGATATAATGCACTTAATTTTAGTGGAAGCACGTTTGGTAACGTCAATGGTAGGAAATTCCATCTGCAATTCCATCTGAATGTATTTTCATTCCATCTGCATTGTATGCAAATTTTCCAATAAATGCAACTTATATGATTCTCTTTTCTTGAGAGTATCACCAACAATTTGTCTATTGTAAAAGTGCAACAACGCATGGTAGATTTCTTTTGCCGTAAATGTCTTTCTTGTCCCTACGCCTTAAAATGAAGTGACATGTCTGGGTTTTTTCCACTCATTATGATTTTTTTTGTTATTGACTATTGCTCTTCATTAAGTTTTTTCTAATTTTTTTTTTTACAACAAATGATTGCTTGATATTTTCAATGACACTAGTAGATATGGTTTGTGTTCGTCTAGAGATCATTTTGAATATCATAATTTTTGGGTACAAAGCTATGGGATTGTTCATCTATAAAGGTTTGAAACATAAAGATTTGGTTAGATTTAGTTGTAATTATTTCATAAGACACATCAATACTGCCCGATGTTGTTTTTATTTTAGTTACAAACTTGTGTTCAATGAGATTTATTAACACTTTTTGCAACAAGTATGCTTCAAACCATGTTTGACATTTTCCTTTCAAAACATTCTCAATTTCTTTATATGGCACATAGAACATCGTTTTTTCTCTAAAAAAATCTCTTGGTCTTTTTCTAATTGTAATGTATGCATTCTATGACATATGGATGTTTTCTTCTCCTAGGATTTGAATTTGAACTTGAGTACCAAGCAACACATTCAAAAGGTATTGCAATGTACTTGTCAACAATATAATCACACATAATGTCTTCAAAATCATTAGACTCTTGTTTCAATAGTGGGTTTCTTTAGGATGATTTTTCTTTTTGTCAAATGGTGCAATATTAATGAATATTGTTTTCCTATAACTTGAATACAAATATAATGACAACACAATATTCACATCTTGTCAACTAGAGTTTTGTTGTATGTTATGAAGTCCATTTCTTAGCTTGCAAATACTTTCAAGTTTGCCATCATTGCTACAAAGACATTCTCTTTGTTTTTCTTAAACACAGTTGTCATGTTGTAGTCCATCTTTGTAACGTAGGCTTGCTATAGCATAGGATCTAAGATGAATTGTGGATCTGTATTTGCATGCCATAATTGTGGAACATTTTAGAAAAAAACATTTATTCATATGTCAAAGGGGTCTCTCTTTAGCAACAAAACATAGTGTAGAAGAGTAGAGCAAGAGAAGAATGTATTCATCTCTAGTTACTTCGAGGTTAGAGAAGAACATATTGAAAAACATGTTTTTAGGATGCATTTTGTATTATAAAAGATAAAGTAGTTTTTTTTTTTTTTCATTAGCAGTGTTGCAATTACGCTCCAATTGATGACAAATGACGATTTTATCCATTGGAGTGGGAAATCAAATATATAGTTTGATTGTCGATATTACTTGCAAGTTTTCATGTGACAATGGGTTTGAATCTTAACTAGATCGTCATTAAGCAATGTTGACTTAAAAGATATATATATCTTGAACGATTTCACAATCTCATCATTGGAAGATTGTTATAATTAGGTGAATCTCTAATCCCAAGCAATCCATGCTTGTGCCCATTACCTCTACTCTGGAATTCAATAATGAGGAATAGTCTACTAGTTCTTTGAATAGTTTAGTATTGCTTGAAACTAAAGTCCAAACTGCTACTATTATGTGCCGATAGAAGTGGATACAAATGCTAAGATGCTTCTTGATCAATGAATCAATATTTTCTTGATGAATGCTTTCTTCATTTCTATCTAGAGACTTGTTTCTAGTCTCTTGTAATGAATTGCACGATGGGGCACAAAGATGTTTAGCACTAGTGAATGTGACAAAGAATGTAGGAAGACCAAGTTGTTGTATCATTGCAAATATATTTCTTCTTACATTTTCGATATGGTGAAATGACATTCATATGCTTTTGATATAGTGATATGCATTTGGGGATTTAAACACTTTCTCAAGGTTGTTTTTGCACTTAATATCTTTTGCAACTAATTTTTTTTCCCTTAATGTATACTTTGTGAACATAAGTCCAAGTAGATCTTGAAACTTGGTTTATAAGAATTCAGATTGCTTTGAAGAAAATATTTGTAATTTGCGTGTTACAAAATCACCAATAGCATGCAAAATCTCTCCTTCTGCTATTTGTTGATAAGAGAAACGTTTCACAATGTCATTGGGTCAACTAAATCCATAAAACAATGTAGATCAATTTAACTCTTTAAAGAGTGTTTTGGGAAATTTCCAATGGTTTAAATCCTTTAGAAGGTGCACTTTATATGATTCTATTCTCCAAGAACTCTGTTAGATGGGCTTTCCCATAGCTATGCAACATTGTTGCAGATACTAGTTCTAGACCTTCATCATCATTGACATAATCAAGGGGTTCAATGTTTGATAGTTCATCAATGTGCTCTTCAATATTCCTACTCAAACTAACTTCCCATTCATTATTGAGAACAACACCTTCTTTTTTGTAGAGAAAATTGTTGCATAAGTCATGAAGATAAGTGATAACATTTTGTGGTTTAGTGTTAACAGATAAGTAGGAATTTTTGTATTCCAATTTTATTTTTAGCATTATTGTAATTGTCATTGATCACACAAAATTCTAGGCAAGGCTAGTTGAACTCAATATAAATTTGTAAGAATTGTATTAGTGAGTGCAAAATCCATCCTTAGCAATACTAGCCTCTCCCACAAAGTTGTCAATGTTTTCACAAATTTTAATTCTTTGTTACATTGAATTTGTGAAGGGGATAAAAAAACAAGCAATTGTTCATTGCAAATTGCTTTTTTGCAATGTCCACAAATTTTCTTGTCAAGTTGAATGAATTTTGATCCTTCTGCAATCCTCAAACATTCAACTCTAGATATCATGTCATCATTAATGTCATGCATGTCTTTTTGGAATTGAAAACATTCACAAATAACAAATACACCAGTCAATGTGTCTTTAATTGAATCTAAATACGCCTAATTTATTTTTATTGTTTTTGCATAGTTGTGTTTTCTTTGATGTGCTAATGAGTGTTGTCTTTGTATTTCTTGTTTTAGATGCCATAATTCCGTGAATGTCTTCTTGGACATCTTGACTGAGGTACTTTCCAACATTTTTCTAGCCACTTATTGAAAGCAATGCAATTTTGTGTTTTGTTTTCTAGTCGTTCTTGTGCTACATCTTTGAGCAATTATTTTTTCAAGCCTTTTTTGGCTCTAGTCACACTGTTTGCTTTACTAATTAGGAATAAAAAGAATTTATTTTAATGTTTACATTTTTTATCCTAACTTCAAGGATTGCTTTAAATATCTCTATATGTGTTCCAATATGATCATTTGATCCTTCAAGCAATATAGTTGAATTAGTATCTTTAGAATACATTTGAAGCAATGGCTAGAAATATGCATGTGAGGGACTCAAAATACAATGCATGATATAGCTCACTTCGATGAGGCATGTGCTTAGTATAATCTTAGAATAATTGTTCATGATTCAACACACTCTCTCTCTCTATATATATTAATGTCAAGAGGCTCACATAACCATTGCATTTCAAATTCACCTCCTTCTATGTGACCATGTTCATACAAGACTAGCAAACTGATAATATAAGCTTGCCAATTAACAATAGATTGCTCTTTTCCGATGATCTCATCAATAAACTATCTATTTAAGCACATAATATCTCTAATGTCATACATAATCAAGACATTGCAAAAAGTTTGTGCTATTGTGTTTCTCAAAGAAATCATATTGAACCATAATGTCAATATACAAATAGACTCAAATAATGAGTCATGACAATCCACAACAACATCACCAATACATAGAGTCACTGATCTGAAATTGCTTCTTTTATGGATAATGTGTCCATTTGAGTAGATGGAATGTGATGTGTACATTCATATGCAATAATAAACTAAGATGAATATTTTATAGGCTCTATTATCTATATGATAAACTTAAGGTGACCACATGATGGGTTTTGATCATGGAACAAAAAACTATATACTTGTTCTGATTTCTTAGTGTTGAAATAAAGGTACCGTGTCTTTTTTGTAAATGACTGGATAAAGATGGGAATACCTAACCACTTGGGAAAACACTTAACACAAAAAGTATCACCCGACTGGCCAACTCAAAAGTCCCATGTAGCTATGCAACAAATAAAGACATCCTATGCAATGTAGATAAACAAAATCTAGTAGGAGAGAAAAGACAGAGTTAAAACAAAAAGTAAAACCATGGAAATCACATCCAATACACAAATATTTACCATGGAAACCCTTAACTGGGAAAACTAGTAATTCTTGAGTGACTCCCACTCTTATGTTGTCTTATTCATTCATCGAATAAAGAGTTACATGACTAACCTTGGTCTACACCTAATACCAGTTCATCATCCCACTCCCTTTCTTTATTACAAGAACAAACCTATAACCATTTGGCTTCCTCTTCATGACCAATAGACATTTCATCCTTTTGCATCATTTTCAAATCTCTCTTAGATAGTATTACATAATCCGTGGCATTCAAAATGGTTACATATCCATGGATATGATAGGTCGTGATCTCGTAATTCTCAGGATTCTGTCTCTGATTTCAATCACCATTCGACCATCTAGTCGACCACCTTTCGACCTCCATTCGACTACCAATCGACCATCCAGTCAACCATATTTTGACCTCCAATCGGCTAACCTGTCGACCATCGACTTGACATAATCGTTCAGTTGATCATCCTCAACTAGCCAGTTGGTTCACTGAGTTTCCATTGCAAAGCATATAATATCCCACCATTATCCTACTTTATGTATTCTTTGCAGAACCAAGAGAAACTGAACTTTGGTTCACTGACATAGGACAAAAATGCCCATTGCCTCTCTACACCAAGAGAATTTCTTAGCACTCGCATACTTGGTCAAAGAGTCTGCAATATTTTTCAAAGTGTCTACCTTTTCTAGAAACACCTTATTTTTTTCCACCATGTCTCTCACGAAATGGTATTGTACATCAACATGCTTCATCTTGGAATGACAAGATAGTTTTTTTTCCAAGAAAATTGTGCTCTAACCATCATAATTTATCCTCATAGCTTGTTGTTCAAACCCAATCCCTAAACATAATCTATGCAACCAAAATGATTCCTTGCTTGCATGGGTGGTTGCCTTGTATTCAACTTCAATTTTCGACAAGGCTACTACTTCTCATCTCTTACTCATCCAACCAATTGCTCCACCAAACATTCTAGACACATATCCCCTAGTCAACCTTCTTTGATCAAGATCTCTAGCCTAATTGACATTGAAAAAACCATGTACATTCACTTCCCTGTCAAATTAAGGTTTCCCATGGTAATAAATTGCATACTATATTGTGTCACACAAGTACCTAAATACTCTCTTGACAACAGTCTAGCATTCTTTCCCAAGTGTCAACATATACCTACGCAATACTCCCACTGCATGGGAACTATCTAATCGAGTGCATATCATTGCATACATTATATTACCAACATCATTAGCATATGGAACACACGCCATGTCCTCTATTTTTTCTTGTGTCATTGGACACTATTCAAAAGTTAGTCTTACCCCTATACGAATAAGTACCTTGACCGGTTTGCACTCCTGTATGTTGAAACATTTTAATATTGTTTCAATGTACTTTCTTTGATTTAACCAAAGTTTTCTAACTATCCGATATCTCTTAATATCCATTCCCAGAATGAAGTTAGCAACACTGATATCCTTCATGTAAAACTTGGAGGATAGTTGTATCTTCACCTCCTTTATAACATCCATGTTGTTTCCAACCAACAACATGTCAATGACATACAACACTACATGGGTGAAACAATCACCTTCTTTTTTGGAATACACACAATGATCAACCTTTCTTTTTACAAATCCCAATATGAGGATCTAAGTGTCAAACTTTTGGTACCACATCCTTGGTGATTTATTTATACCATAAAGGGATCTCTTCATATTGCACACCAACTCTTTCTTTCCCTTTTATGCAAATCCTTCAGGCGGTTTCATGTAAATTTATTCTTCCAAGCCTCGATGTAGGAACATTATATTTACATCCATTTTCTCTATCTCAAGATCAAATGTTGTATCTAGAGACATTAGTACTCTAATGGAGGTTAATTTTTCATCAAGAGATAAAATCTCACTGAAGTCGACTCCCTCGAGCTTTGTACTTCTCAACTTGACCTATTGCGTTTAACTTCTTCTTGAACACCCACTTGCTACTGATGGGTTTTGTTCCATTAGGTAGCTTGACCAAATCCCATGTTTTATTATTATGCAAAGATTCCATTTCTTCAACCATGGCCTCCTTATAGAGTCTACCCTTTGTCGAGTCAACTCCCTCCCTGATTGACTCGGGCTCATAATCAATGGCAGATAAGAAAAATGAAAAACATAAATCAAGTGGACTATACCTTTCATCTTGTTTCTATACTCGTTCAGACCTCCTTCCAATCGAAGTTTGTATTTCCACCTTTTGATCTGATTCAAATGACTCATATGAATCATGTACCTTGTTCCTCAACTCAAATACTAGTTTCTTTGGTTATTTCTCCATTGAAGCCTATTCATTCTTGGAAGTACTCACAACCTCCATGAAGATCACATCTTGACTATAAATTGTTTTCCTCATCACTAGATCCCATAACTCATATCCTTTCATTCCATCCTTGTAACCAATGAAAATACACTTGACTGCCTTATTGTCCAACTTGCTCCTCTTTTCCTTGGGAATATGCACAAATGCATAAAAAAAAAACTATGAGATGTGAAGGACAAGGATTCTTACCAAACCATACCTCATGTGGAGTCATGTCGACTAGTGTTGATGAAGGAGATCTATTTACCAAGTAACATGCAATGTCGATTGCCTCTACCCAGAATTCTCGTGCTATCCCAACACCATTTAGCATGCTCCTTTCCTTTTCCATCAACATCCCATTCATTCTTTCAACAACTCCATTTTGCTGAGGGGTATATGGAGTGGTATTTTGGCATGATATACCACATTGATTTCAGAACTAATCAAACTCCTTACCACATAATTCACCTCTATTGTAAGTTCTCAACACCTTGATCTTCTTATCTATCTGGTTTTCCACAAGAGATTTAAACTCTTTGAAATTATCGAAAACCCTAGATTTATTTCTTAGGAAATACAACCATGTCTTCCTAGAGAAATAATCTATGAAGGAGACATAATACAAAGATTCTCCTAGTGATGGAATGAGTACTGGCCCAAACATATCACTATGTATTAATTCTAAAATCCATTTTTCTCTTGTAGCTCCAGATGGGAATCTCACACGATTCTATTTTCCTTAGACACAATGTTCACAGAAATCAATTTCCAAAGAACAATCAGGGAAAATTTCGAACAAAACTTTGTTGTGCATAGCTGGAAGGCCTTTTTCCCCAATATGTCCTATCCTCTAGTGCCATAACACGGTCTAGTTGATTAGATGAGGAACAATTGAGTTGGTATAGGAGCAACTGTGCTATTGCATCCAGTTGAGTCAACACTCTCCAACAACTTGTATAGGGTTCCATTCCGAGCTCCTCTCATCAAGACCATCTCTCCCTGGACTATTTTACATGAATCCTTCTCAAATACAGTGTGCACACTTGCATCACTTAGTTTTCTAATAGATATTAGATTTCTTGCTAAACCTAGAATATGTAGCACACCTGGAAGGGTTCTACTCCTCCCATCCTTTAGAATCAATCAAAATCCACCTCGTCCAACAATATTAGTTGTTGAATCATCTCCCAAGAATACATCTCCTCCTTCATATTTCTCATATTCACAGAACCATTCCTTGTGAGGTGGAATATGAAAGGATGCACCTAAGTTGATCAACCAAACATCATGATTTGACTGTGTACTAGTCGACGCAAAATACACATCTCCTTCTTCATATGCATAAGTCTTTTTTTTTTTTCCAGTTTACTGCTTCTCGTCAAATCCCTGACTTTTCTTAGCATATTTTGACTTACAATCCCTTTTGTAATGCCCAGATTTACCATACTTCCAATATTTTCACATCAATTGAACCAAGGATTTATATCTACCCTTAGATTTAGTCTTTCTACCAGATAATTTACCTTTTCCTCTATCAAACGATTGACCTTTCACCATCAAGGCATCCTTGGTTGATCCTTCCATGTTATGCCACCTAATTTACTCTAACAACATATATGCAATCACATATTCAAGCATTAATGTGGTTTAATTAGTCCCAATATCCATGACTAAGCTATCCCATGAATCCAGCAAAAATGAAACATACTGACACATTTCTCCTCCTTAGTGATTTTAATATCCATAGACAATAGTTGACTTATCATAGTATTGAATGCATTCATGTGCTCAGTTACTGAGTTACCATCACTCATCCTCATAAGGTACAATTTATTTCGAAGAAACAACTTGTTTACTAGGGATTTCAACTGGTACAAGGTCCCCAACTTATCCCGTAGTTTCTTTGCAGTGCCTTCACTCGAGACATTCAACAATATCGAATCTACAAGACAAAGTTGAAACATACTCCTTTCCTTCCTTTTTATTTTCTCCCAATATTCCTTCGGCATACTTGTTGGAATTGTTCCAAGATTCACAATGACCCACTGTTCTTGATCTACAAGGAGATATTACATTTTAAGCTTCCACAAATCAAAATTCTGGCCATTGAACTTCTCAATCTCAATCCTAGAACTACTTGTCATTCTTTCAAACAAAAATCACTACCTTACAACTCCCACTGGACCTAGGTTTAGTATAGATCCAAGAATGAGTTGAGCCCTCAGTGACCAGGGCATCCCCCTGAAGCCAACATCTACTTTTATTCATATCTGATCAAATACAAGATCTGCTCAACCTTGATTTGATACCAAATGTAGTGAAACTAAACCTAATAGGAGAGAAAAGATAGAGTTAAAATGGAAAGTAAAACCATGGCAATCACTTACAATACACATATATTTACCCTGGAAACTCCTAACTTGGAAAACCAACAATGCTTGAGTGGCTCCTACTCTTATTTTTTCTTATTCATTCACTGAATAAAGAGTTATATGACTAACCTTTGTCCACACCTAAGAACAATTCATCATCCCACTCCCTTGCTTTATTACAAGAACAACCCTACAACCATTTGGTTTCCTCTTCACGACCAATATACATTTCATCCTTTTGTAGTATTTTTTACTCTCTCTGAGACAATATTACATAATTCCATACTTATAGGCATCTTCTCCATGTAAAATCATAATCCGTGGTGCCCAAAATGGTTACAGATCCATGAAGATGATAGGTTGCCATCTCATAATTCTTGGGATTCTGTCTTTTTGATTACTAGTTGACTACCAGTCGACTACTAATCAATCACCTTTTGACCTCCATTTGGATACCAATCGACCATCTAGTTGACCACCCTTCGACCTCCAGTCAGCTAACCTGTCGACCATCAACTTGACTTAACCGTTCAGTTGATCAATCACCTAGTCGATCATCCTTGACTAGCCAGTCGGTTGACTCAGTTTCCACTGCAAAGAATATAACATCCCAACATGAAAATGTGTCTCAACATCCTTGACATGGTGCAACTCTTATAAGAACTCACTAGTCAATTCTATTATGGTTGACAAGAGTGTTATAGGGCATTGATGATCTAAGAAAGTCTAAAAATGATTCACTATTCCTTGCCTTATCTCAATTGACATATAGCGAAAAGGTAACAAAACTACCAATGCATCAAGTAAGAAATATTTTGATTGATAGTGGAAATTTTGCAACCAAAACAAAGGAAACCTAGATAAGACACAATCAATTTATCATACATTTGATTTAGGTATAGCACAAGCACTCGATGGATTCAAGTAAGTTGTTGCATCAAAGTTTTCCTTTCCTTGATTTGTAGAAACCTAATGCAATGTACTAAACACTTAATGTAACAAAGTTGATAGAGAGATGGGAAATAATGAAAAAATCCTCACATG
>JASDQU010713272.1:10580-27286 GCA_032191745.1 Picea mariana
AGGAAAGGTTGGGGATCATTTAAGAGAAAGAGAGGATTGAAATTATGTTATAATTGTAGAAGATTGGGACATCTTGCTAAGGAATGCCCTGGTAGAGGTCCTATTTTCCTTTGTTATAAATCTGTTGGACATGAAGTTTTAGATTTCCATAGAATGATTGCTAAAGTTGAAAAGATGAACATGAGACAAGAAAACCATAAGGAAGGTCAAGAGACTAAGAATATGCCAAAGAACCAGAAAGAATCCAAGGCTATATTATTGCAGATGAAATAAACATTGAATGATCACAGAGACATCATTTTATCAAAGATATTAAAAGAGAAAGAGTGCATAGAAACAAGAATGGGAAACTTTGACATAGACTGTGTATTGGATGTAGAAACACATGTGAACATTATGCTAGAAAGTACTTGGGAAATTTTGGGAAAGCCTGCTATGATTCCTTCATTGGGAGGAATAGGATTGTTTAAAGGAAAGTTTATAACCCTATGTGGAATACTTACTCATGTACCTATGAGTGGTCATGGAATATCGACAAAATAAGAATTTGAGGTCATTAATTTTGCTAATAAAATCGCTCCTTTTTAACTTTTGTTAGGAAAGACTTGGATCGAGAGAGATCATATCTGAAGGAGAGAAGAAGAGGAAGCTATAGAACAAAAAAAACAAGAATTAAGGGATTTCATGGCTAAGAGAATAGTGCACTTAATAGAATAACAAGAGGACAAGTCAAAGAAACTGAGGGCCAGAGACTTAGCTATCGAAGTTGAAAGAACACAAGAAGGCTTAAAGAGCCTATCCATGTAGGAGAGTAGAGAACCTACTCCAAAAATAGTAAGAGAAGAAGTATTATCCTTGAACCTTGTGAAAGATCCTCAACAGTGCGAAGTTACTATTCTAAGAAAAGATAAAAAAAAATGGAAAGAGGAATCCAGAGATGCAGATCAAAAGAAGGAAAGCAAGAAAGCTCAATAAGAAGAAAGAAAAGCTAGAAAAATTGCAGGAGGTTTTAGAGAGGACCTTGCAGAAGGAAGGTTTGTAGAACTTGAACCTCACTAGAATAGAAACACAACGTAGACTAGCACTTCGCCACAACGAAGCAATATGACCATTGGAGGTGTCTCGATTGTTAGAACGACACTCCAAAATGGCTAGAAACACAGTTATTGCTGAAACGTTCACCATTGGACTGTTGGGACCGCGCCATAATGAATGGTGATCGATAGGGCAAGTGCAGCTGAAATTGATTTCAATAGTTGAGAAGATGAAAAGGTCACAGGAACAACATGTAGTTTAGCAACAGGTCCATGCCATCGAGATAAAGTCATGGAAGTGGCCTAGAGACTCCAGCCGGTACAGGATGAAGGATGCACACTTTTTTAGGAGATAGTGGGATAAGGAGCATAGCTAGAAAAA
Source organism: Picea mariana (assembly GCA_032191745.1). Taxonomy (NCBI): domain Eukaryota; kingdom Viridiplantae; phylum Streptophyta; class Pinopsida; order Pinales; family Pinaceae; genus Picea; species Picea mariana. The sequence continues at coordinate 11,997 of JASDQU010713272.1, forward strand.
GTAGTCACCTTGGTGGAACAACGCTTGGAAGGACCGGTCACCGAGAAAATCATTTAGGAGTTCACCGAGTAGGATGCTATAGCGAAGCAGCAAGTTGAGGCAGCTTGAGTCAAGCTTGAGGCCTTCGAAGCAGAGTTGCCCACGTCAGAGTGACTCGGGACGAGTCACATGTGAGTGTTGGGGAATTGTTGGCCCTCGACCAAGTTTTGGAGAACCTTGGTCATGTTTGACCATTTTAGGACTTCGACAAGCTTGTCGAAGATGGAGCACCCAGTTGAAGTCGAGATCGCAAGATCTCACCCCCTTTTGCGGGGTTTTTGGGGATTAGGGTTTATGTAACAGGTATGGGATGTTGGCCCATGGGTTTACCCATGTTTAGGACCCATTTGTAATGTATAAATAGATATCTAGGAGATGTAAGAAAGAATAGACCTAGTAGAATCAACTTAGTGCGGATCTAGAGGCTTTGTGCATACTATGTGTTAAGACTTGTAGAGCTAAGTGCAAGTGATTGTAAGAGGCTTGTGTGTAGACAATGTAAGAAGGATTTGTGTTGTGACCTAACTCGGGGAAGGAGGATATGGCGAGGTGCATGTAGATATCATGTCCTATGTGGAGTTGGTTTTGTGGCTATGTGCATGTAATAAGATTGAAAGAAGATAATAAAGAAGAAGAAGATTTGGTGGACATATCCGCACACTAGGGTGAACCACATACATCCTGTGTTGTAATTGCTTTGTGATATTGATGTGATTTATTCTTAGTGTTGAATCATTATGTATTCTAGATGCATATGATTTAGTATCTTAGTTATTAATAGATTGAACAAATGCTAGACCTATTGATGCTATGTGCTAAATGGTTAGATATGCTTAGATTTTGTTGAATACTGCGTTGTTCTGTAATTAGGGATTTAAACCTGTGAAGTGAATAAGGGTAAAATATAATGAATGTTAACTGATAAGTGATTTGTTAAGTATTGTGAGCACAGATCTATGTCCCAACTAGGTTGTAAACACTTGAGTCCTACAACCCCCCTGCCTCTACCTCAGGTGAGACTTCATCTGCTTCGCAGGTGTTGCCAAAAGGGACGATAGTTAGGGTTTTATTGGTGCGTTGTTGAAGCATTGAACCCAGGGTATGCCCCTGTGCCAACAAAGACCATGTTTGTGATAGAATGGGGATCCTACTAGTACACAGTCATGTCATTTGGACTAAAGAATGCACCAGCAATATTTTCCAGAGTAGTCATCGTCGCATTTAAGAAATCCATCCACCAGTTTCTTGAAGTATACCTGGACGATTGGACAGTGTTGGCCCTTGACCAATTTTTGAGGAAACATTGGTCGTGTTTGACCACTTTTTGGACTTCGATAGGCTGGTCGAAGATGGATCACCTAGGAGGAGTTGAGATCACATGATCTCTCTTATTTTGTGGGCTTGTGGACCAAGCAAAGGGTCTACTAGGGTTTATGTAATGAGTTATGGGATGTTAGCCCATGGGTCTAGCCATGATTAGGACTTTTTGTAAATGTATAAATAAGTAGCTAAGAGATGTAAGAAGAGGTGTGTGTTGGCTATGTGCATAGTATGTTTGGCTTAGTTCTATAGATTATAAGCTTCTTTTTACAATCTGGTTGTGTAAAGTAAGGCTTTGTGCTATTAAGGAGTTGGATTTGTGCCTTGACCTGATTTTGGGGAAGGTGGATATATTGCCTTGTGTGCAAATCACATGTCCAGTGCGAAGCTTGGTTCTATGGATTTGTTCACAGGAGTAGATGAATGTAAGAAGATTGGAGACTAATAAAGAAGAATAATAAGTTGGTGGATGTAGCCCCACACTGGGGTGAACCACGGATATCATGTGTCTTGATGTTCTTTGTGCGATGTTGTTTATGTTATTTATGATTAGTGATGTTGTTATATTGTATGATGAATGCATATAATGTTGTTTATTAGTGCATAATGGTATTATAATGTTATATATGAGCTAATGCTATGTGCTAAGTGATTGAAAGAACTTGGTCTTTATTATTACTACATTGATCTGTAATCAGGGTTTGATTTGGGATGTGAATGAGGTTCAAGAACTAATGCATATTGTTTTCTAAGTGATATGTTAAGTGTTGTAATCATAGATCTGTGTCCTAGATTGGTTGTAGACACCTGATTCCTACAACCTCCCCTTGCCTCTACCTCGGGTGAGATTTCATCTTCTTCGCAGGCGATGTTGAAAGGTCCAGTAGTTAGGGTTTTTTTGGTGCATTGTTGAAGCACTAAACCCTGGGTCTCCCCATGTGCCAACAAATGGTTCCATTGTCAGGACCTGAAACTGTGATTGTTGGGAATTGAAGAACAGAGAAAGCTTTGTGCATAGATCTATTTTTGTAGTGCGCAATATTCTACTCGACTTGCAAAGCTCTGTGCTAAGAAAGAAATCGAATCTGAAGAAAGAGGTAAGATCTTAAAGATTTGTGCTCTAGTAAAGGTAATATAAGTGGAAATGTTTTCTTCGAAACTATGAATCTAGGTATGTTTTATAGATTTTTTCCTAGTCTAAAAACTAGGGCACAACTAGAAGAAAGAGTTGATCTAAATAAATTTGATAGAAATAGAGAACGATATGTTATTCCTATGCATAGAAAGAATTTTTGGACTAATAAGTGGGTGTAGAAACCTAGAAAGAATTTTTGCAGAATACAGGTCGAGCACTATGATCCCAGTGTGTAGTACAGGAGAGGCTGGAACTCGTTTAAAAGAAACAAAGGATTAAGACTGTGTTATAACTACAGAAGACCGAGACATGTTGCTAAGCAATGCCCTCGTACAAGTCCTATTTGTCTTTGTTGTAAAGTAATTGGTCATGAGGTTGAGGATTTCCCAAGGATGATTGCTAAAGTTGATAAGATGAACATGAGACAAGAAAACTATAAAGAAGGTCAAGAGACTAAGGATATGTTAAATAATTATACAGAAAAATAATCCAAGACTATGTTAATACAGTTAAAAGAAGTAATGGATGATCATAGAGACATCAATTTACCAGATATCCTAAAAGAAAAAAGTGCATAGATACAAGAATAAAAGACTTTAACATAGACTGTGTATTATATGAAGAAACACACGTGAATATTATGCTAGAAACCACTTGGGAAATTTTGGGAAAGCCTACTATGATACCTTCATTGGGAAGGATAGGCTTGTTTAAAGGAAAGATGATAACCCTATGTGGAAAAGTTACTAATATACCTATGAGTGCTCATGAAACATCAACTGAAGAAGAATTTGAAGTTCTTAGGTTTGTTGAGAACACGCCCCATTTCCACTTTTGTTAGGAAAGACTTGGATTGAGAAGGATCAGATCAGAAGGAAAGCAGAGGAGGAAGCCACATAATAGAAAATGTAAGAAGTAAGGGACCTCATAACCAAAAAGATAGAGAGACTAATAGAAGAAAAAGAGGATAAGTCGAACCAACAGAGGGAAAGAGAATTAATTGTTGAAGTTGAAAGAACGCACGAAGGTTTGAAGGACCTATCCAGGCAAGAAAGAAGAATACCTACCTAGGAGTTAATAAGAGAAGAGGTATTACCTTTGAACCCTTTGAGAGCTCATCAGCAGTGCAAAGTCACTATGCTAAGAGAAGATAAGAATAAAAAGAGGAATCTAGAGACTCATATCACAGGAAAGAAAGAAAGAAAGATCAGTAAGAAGAAAGCCAAGTTAGAAAAACTACAGGAAGTTCTAGAGAAGACTTCGCAGAAGACAGATCTGCAGAACCTGAACCTTGCCGGAATAGAAAAACCACACAAAATGGGACTTCTCCACGATGAAGCTATATAACCATTGGAGGTTCCCCAACTATTAGAATGATGCTCCAAATGGCTAGTAAAACGTAGTTATGAGAAAATGGACCATTGAGACCATGCCATAACAGACTAATTCATATTGATTAATGCATTCCTTCCCGTTGGAGGAATCTATTACAACGCTTGCTTATTTAACTCGTCGAAAGTTGCGTCGGGACCACTTTTTCACTCTTGAATACCCTAGATAACAAAGAATCCATTGTATCACGCTATGATTTCTAGAATTTTCCATCCATTTGATTACCTCACTTGTCCGCTCACCTACCCTATCTATTTGGCTACAAGTGTGAATGTCGGGCGAACATAGCGAGTTAGAGAAGTCCGTGGAGGAGATTCTTGTGGATCTCATGGCTAAGAGAGTTATGTTTGTAGGAATACATGCATCGTCGACTAGAGGAATACAAGAATCCCCCTCGACTCGACATCATTCTAGACAGACCGCGACTGAGAAGCAAAGTAAACATCACTGTGATCTGGCTAATGTGAAGCAGATCCCATCAGTCTTGCTGGAGTACATACTTCCTTTGGTTGGAGTGGTTAACTATGATAGTATCCCACATGCCTTTGAGTACACTTTGATCACTACGTACATCCCAAATGGGATATGCATAGTTAGACCCCAGTTAGGACATATCCTAGCTCTAAAGAACAATGAATTCAACCTCGGAGACCGAAAGAACTATGCGATGCTCGCACTGCATAGGTATTTGATGAAGATGATTGGGAAGAAGCCGCACATAGTATCATAACCATGGATTAAGGAGCTTTTGCATTCGACGATCTTGAATGTAATGAATATTATTCACTTTGGCCGACATCAAGAGGTTAACGCTTGCATTAAAATCCTCCTATCATGCTATCATGGAGGGTATATATGGCTTGACAGGCGTGTGTCTATGGATTCGATGCTGATCCATCTCATTATAGGAATGAGCATTGCATGGGACCAGACCCTTAGTAGTTCTACCCAGGGAAGACTTTTGATCGCTCCCTGGCACAATGCATAAAGGAGGATTATGGTGATGTAGAAAAGGGAAAGTGAGGATACAAGGTAGCCTCCATCCAGGATGGCACAGTGGGCCTAGCTTGTCAGCTTATAGTTGGCAAGCTCATCAGAAAGAACCGTCTGACACAAGTCACTGGATTTGTAGTAGACCTCGTATGGAAGTGCGTGGAGGCAATGCAAATGAATTGGGCGAGTTACCTCATCAATGAGCTCGAGAAGGACTGTCGCGAAGCACATGATTAGGGATACGAATTCCATCTCAGTTGGTTACTAGTATTGATCACATTTGTCACTTGGCAGATGCCAGAAGGAACAACATTTCCTGAAGTTGAACCATCGGAGATATTGGCCGCAAGGTTCCCCACCTTGTGGTACACAAATGATATGGAGAAGCAGTGGCAGTTGAACGTTTTCTTCCATGCTTACTACCAGCAACTGAAGCATGCTATTGAGGCATTTCCACGAATGACACACAACACATTGCACCATTAAAAACCAGTAAAGAAGTTCCACACAGATCGACACTTTATCTACATCACTGCGCACAGGGATGAAAGTAAGGAGCAGCTACAGTCCTATTATAAACTGACCTCCGAGGACATGGAGGTGATCACCAAAGAATGGCTAGCAGATTTCCTTGTACCAGTGGAAGATGTAGAAATCTCCAACCCCAACATCATAGGAAGTCCATTGGTCACCAGGGTTGAGAACGATGGAAAGGATAGTGCAAAGAAAAAAAAGAAAAAGGAGGAAGTGCAGAACACAAAAATTGATGAGGAGGACAATGCCTTAGAGGAAAGTAGGCCTAACTCACCCATAGAGGGAGGAGGGGATGAAGTGAACCAAGAGGAAGGAGGGGAAGAAGGAGAAAAGAAATAAAAAGGAGAAGTTACACTGCAAAAGGATCCCCTTATCGAGGCCTAAACATCAAAGAAAAGGAAGGTTTCTCTGCAGAAGCCCTCAGCAAGAAAGAAAACCTGTGCCAATAAACCCCAGTCAAAGAATGTGCTCACAGTGGATGATGTTGATATCATCATCACAACCATGGAAGATGCTTCAGAGGATATCTTCCAAAGACATGGAGCGAAGCAGGAAACACTATATGAAAGAATTGAGAAAGAGATAAAAGAGATACAATAAGCCATCCATTCTAGCTGCCAGTACCTACTACGCCTTCTTCATCCAAGATTGCATAATTGGGGGATGAGCCTGCCCAATTATGAAGGCTAGAAGATGCAACAAAGGCTTGAATTCGTCGAGTCCAATAAGAAAAGGACAAGGCTACAAAATCCTTGAAACAAGAAAAGGAGGAGGTCTTAGGGAAACTTCGAGCTGCGCAGAAGGAGAAAGATGAAATTCGGGTGATGTTCGAAGTGGACAATGAAAAGATACAGAAAGAAAAAGACCAGTTGCTCGTAGAGAAGATTGTGGTCAAAGAGGCAGTAACTAAATCACTTCTCTATGTTCCAGGCTTGGCACAGGAGGAATAAGTGTTAGTCAAGATTCAGGTGGGGAAGCTCGTTGAGGCCACTCAACAACTTCAAGCAAGGATAATGGAGTTAGATATCCAAGAAGTGTCAAGCACTCTGCAAGAAGTGAGTGATTAGAGGGAAGAAGCTGCCAAGAGCATAGTTGGAAGGATTAGGGAACTCACCTTAGAATGTAAGAAATTGAGTGATCATAGTGCGTAGACCTATGAACACCTCACAGAAGATCTAGAGATGAGGAAACTGGAAGCACAACTCCAGGAGGCGTAGTAGTAGGCATCCACCATTCAAGCATAGATGAAGCTAATGACTGCAGTCAAGAAAATGAAGAGATCACATAAATAACATCCAATCCAAAAAAAAATTGATGCAATCCAGAGTAGAGTCATGGAAGTGATACAGAGACTATAGCCGATGCAGGACGAAGCCTGCATGGTTTTTGAAGAGATTGAAGGACAAGGCTCATAGCTAGACCAAGTGGTTGCGACAGTGGAACAATGCCTAGAAGGTCCTATTACAAAGAATTTGATCCAGGAGTTCACTGAGAAGGAAGCTCTGGTGAAGTAATAAGTCAAGGCATCTCGAGCTAAGCTCGATACATTTGAAGGATCATTGCCCAGATCTGACTGACTCCAGATGAGTTACAGGTGAGTGTTGGGGGCTTGTTGGACCTCGACCAAGTTTTGAGGAAACATTGGTTGTGTTTGACCACTTTTGGGACTTCGATAGGATGGTCAAAAATGGAGCACCCAGGCAAAGATGAGATCATAGGATCTCTCTTATTTTGCAGGGTTGTGGACCAAGCAAAGGGTCTAGTAGGGTTGATGTAATGGGTTATGGGATGTCATCCCATTGGTTTACCCATGATTAGGCCTTTTTGTAAATGTATAAATAAGTATCTAAGTGATGTAAGAAGAGGTGTGTGTTGGCTATGTGCACAGTATGTTTGGCTTAGTGCTAGAGATTGTAAGTTGATTTTTGCAATATGGTTGTGTAAAGTAAGGCTTTGTGCTATTAAGGAATTGGCTCTGTACCTTGACCTGATTTTGGGGAAGGTGGATCTAATGCATTGTGCACAGATCACCTATCCAATGCAAATCTTGGCTCTGTGGCTTTGTGCATAGGAGAAGATGAATGTAAGAATATTGGAGACTAATAAAGAAGAAGAATAAGTTGGTGGACATAGCCCCACACTTGGGTGAAACATGTATATCCTATGTATTAATGTGCTTTGTGCGATGTTGTTTATGTGATTTATTCTTAGTCTTGTTGTTATAATGTATGATGAATGCATCTAATGTTTTTTCTTAGTTCTTAATGGTATTCTAATGTTAGATATGAGCTAATGTTATGTGCTAATTTATTGAAAGAAATTGATCTTTATTATTACTGCTTTGATCTATAATCATGGTTTGATCTGCAATGTGAATGAGGTTCAAGAACTAATGCATATTGTTGTCTAAGTGCTCTGTTAACTATTGTAATCACAGATTTGTGTCCTAGCTTGGTTGTAGACACCTGAGTCCTACAACCCCCCCTGCCTCTACCTCAAGTGAGACTTCATCTGCTTCGCAGGTGATGCCGAAAGGGTTGGTAGTTAGGGTTTTGTTGGTGCATTGAAGCGTTGAACCCTAGTTTTTCCCCTATGCTAACAGACAGTCTATAGTTTGTTGAAAGACCATGTGGAAGTCTTACGCCTGATATTAGAAATATCTAGGTAGTGCCAGATATCACTGAACATAAATAAATGCATATTCAAAACACCATATGGGATACTATTGGGCCATATAGTATGCAAACAAGGTTTATTAGTAGATCCTGTAAAGATTGCAGTAATTTTTAAATCACCACCACCAAAACTAGTCCATCATCTTAGAGCGACGTTAGGACACATAGCATACTACAGAAAATTTATCAAAGGGTATGCACAGATTACGACACCAATGGAAAAGTTGTTAAGAAAGGATACAAAGTTTCAATGGAACAACAAGTGTAAACACGGGCTGAATACCCTAAAGGAAAAGATGGTCATTGCACCAATATTAGTATTTCCAGACTAGGCGAAGACATTCCACGTGCATGTAGATGCATCAACCATAGACCTTGGATTTATTTTGGTGTAGCCAAGAGTGAGAGACTTGGATCATCCGATAGCATTTGTGAGTAGGAAACTATCAGAATCAGAGAAGAACTATAACACTACAGAGAGAGAAGGACTAGCTATGGTCTACGCACTGCAAAAGTTTAGACATTACTTATTGGGGAAACACTATCCTTCCAACTATCCTTCATTCCCCACACACTTTTTGCTCCAAGGATTCTGAGACCATGGATCTGATAGCTACTCACAATCTATCTTGACAAAGAAAATCTCAAAGCCACTCTAACCAAGCTAATAATTCCAAGCCAACCAAAGCTAAGCTCAATCCAAGCTCAAAAAGCTAACTTTCTCCATGAGAGCTCCTCTCCTTTTATAATTTGAAGAGGATAAGGTGAGGAGGTTAGGATGATCCAACTAAATCATGAAAGCAAGTAAGATCCACACCATTTGAATGCCACCTCACCATGGAAGTTTCTCCTTCTAGAAGATTCAAGAAAACGCTCGTTTTTCCCATGTGTAAGCATTCTCGCACCCTACCTATAGTGCAACCTGCGAACCTCTCACAACCCAGCTATGGTGTAACCTATGAGAATCAGACATTCTCACACCCTGCCTATATAGAAACCTGTGAACTTCCTTTTTTATGGGGTTTTTACAAAGGAAAATGCAACTTCTTTTCTTAGGAAAAGTTCTTCTCCCTTCCTTCTTCAGGAACTCAGGCCACTGACCCCTATGAAGACTATAGATAGGTTTACATCATTAATAGTCATAGGGATGATTAAAATAATGTGTAACAACATCTTTCTAGATTCTCCTTCCCCGAGTAGATCTAAGAAAGCAGCCTTCTATAGTCTCTTACAATGACTTGCACTTAGCTCTGCAAGTCTCACACAATATGCACAAAGAAACGAAAGTTGTTGATCACATAGATCCAACCCTAGCACTTAGCCATTCCCTACAACTTCTTTTTTATTACATCATGTAGTCTTCTATATATATTAAAAAATAAGCCTAAGCATGGGTAAACCCATGGGCCGACATTCCCATATCCGTTACTTAATCCCAAAAACCCAAAAAGCCTAAAACGGGGCTGATATCCTATGATCTCCACTTCGTCTTGTGCTCCATCTTCGACAGGTTGTCGAAGTCCCAAAATAGCTCAAAATTGACCAAGGATCTCCCAAAACATGGTCAAGGAACAATAGGCTCCCAACACTCACTTGTGACTCATCATGAGTTACTCTAGTCTGGGTAACTCTGCTTCAAAAGTTGCGAGCTTGTCTTGATATGCTTCGACCTATTGTTTTGCCATGCCCTCCTGTTTAGCGAACTCTTGGATGACTGCTTCATTGACAGGTCCCTCTAGTTGTTGTTTTGTTGTAGCAACAACTTGCTCCAGTTCTGCTCCTCGACCTTCGATCTCTATAAACAAATGGTAAGCCTCATCCTGTATAGGTTGGAGTCTCTGAGTCACTTCCATAAATCTTCTTTGAATAGTGTGGACCTACTGTTGGGCAGTGCGCTTCTCCTAGGATCACTTCATTCTTTCCACAGTTGATAGGGGCTTCAACTGCACTTGTATTGTCTCTGCTTGTTGCTTTGCTTCCTGGAGTTGTGACTCTAGTGCCTTCAATTATGGGTTCTCAGTGAGTTTCTCATACGTCTAGGCACTATGATCACTCAGTTTCTTGGATTCCATGGCAAGGGAATTTATTCTGTCAACTGTGCTTTGGGTAGTTACTTCTCTGTAATCCCTTACATCCTGTGGGGTGTCGGGCACTATGCGAAGTTCTAAATATGCTATTATTTGTTGTAGATGTTGGACAACTTCTGCGAGCTGCTCTACTTGGTGCAAGACCTGATCTTCTACCTGTGGTTATAATCTTGTCATAGATCGGAGTTCTCTGTTGACTTCTTCTTTCACTTCGAGTTTCTCTGCAAGCATCGGTTCTTTTTCTTGTTGCATCTATACTTTCTCTTATTCAAACTTTTCTTGGAGAGAAACCTTCTCCTGATCTACAACTCTACATTGTTCTACGAGTATGCCTTGAAATTTATTCAAGGCTTGGGTGGCTTTCTCTATTTCTTCTTGTGCTCATTGAAGGTGAGCTTTAGTTGTGTCTGCTAGTCAACAGAGTTGGGCTGGATCATCTCCCAACTCTAGCTCTCCCGATGGTAGGGGCGCAGTGGAGATTGTGTGACTAGACTGAGGGGCCTGTTATACCCCTCAGAGTTCAAACTCAATTCTATCATACATTTCCTCCTTCTTGGCTTCTTATTTGTTGGTGATTTATAGTGAAGTGTCGTTTAGAGCTGCTATGATGAAGTCAAAATCATCAGAGGTGAGAACAATGTGCATCTTGGTCATGGTAGATTTCGATTTATTCCAGGAAGAAGGTTTCAAGGAAGAAACCTTCCTCTTCTTCAAGGGGTCAGCCTCATCTCTGGGCGGTGTTACTTAACCTTTATATTTTTCATCTTCTATGTTCTTCATCTCTTCTACATCGTCATCACCTCCTCACTTAGGTGATATGGAAGTAGTATTCCCCAAGGTGCTTCTTAAGTCTTGGACTTCTTCAGTTTTCTTTCTTCTTCTGGTGCCAGGTGTGTTTTGTTCTTTATGAGTGGCTTATGAGCTTTCTAGTTTAGGATCATACATTTATGTTGGGTTGGCAGGGATAAGAAGGCTCATTGACCAATCCTTAGTGATCTCTTCCAGGTCCTCTTCCGTGAGTTTATAGTATGACTAGAGTTTCTCATTATGTTCATCGGCTCGCACTGTAATGTAGATAAAATTTAGATTCATGTTGAACTTCATCAATGGTTGGAATATTTGTAAGGTGTTCAGAGTCATGCGAGGCTCAACCTCAATGGCTCTCTTCAGTTGAAGGTAATATGTATGAAAAACAATGTTTGACTACCACTATTTTTTCATATCACTTGAATACCAAAGTGTGGTGAACTTCACGGTAAGTGGCTCAAATGGATCGATGTCCAGGAAGGTCGTACCTTCTAGCATCTCCCATGCAACAAATGCAATGAGGATCAGGAGCCAGCTAAAATGAAATTCATAACCTTCATCCTGGGCTTCACGACAGTCCAGTTCAAGCTGATTGACTAGGTACTTCACCTAGTTCATCTGTAAGCCTTTTGCTCACTTCCCTGTGAGATCAATGACAAAGCCTGTGCCCTATGTAGGTGGGTTCTTCCTTACTAACTTTCCAGCTATTATTTGGCATGATAGGCACATGACACCACTCTATATGGAAGCTACCTTGTAGCCTCACGTCCCTTTCTTAACATCACCGTAGGTATCCTTGATCTTCTGAGCTAGTGCACGATCTGTGGCTTTTCCTAGATAGAACTCCTATGGGTCAGGTCCTTGCATACTCAACACTGTGATCCTATGGATCAATGTCATATCAACTATAATATGATGGTCTAGCCATAAGTAACCACCATGGTAGCATGAAAGTAGTAGCTTGACACATGCGCTGAATTCCTGGTGCCTTCCAAAGTGTGGGATATTCATGACATTTAACAGGGTGGAATGTGCAAGGTTCATCGTCCACTGCTGGGGCATTATCTTTGAGTTCTTCCCCTTCGTCCTGGTCAGGTATTTGTACGTGGAAAACATGTTATAGTTCTTTCGATCTTTGAGGTAGAATTCGCTGAACTTCAACGCTACGATCTTGTCTTGGTTTGTTCGAACTGCACGTATCCCCTTCGAGAGGTACACAGTAACCAAGGTGTACTCAAATTCTCTTGGCACACTATCACAACTCACTGCGCCAGCCAGAGGTGGGATGTATTCGGGTAGTATGGTTGGGATCAACTTCACATTGGCTATATCATCTTTGTGCTTGGTTTTGTTTTCTGAGACGACTTGGGATGGTTCGGATCCGCAAGCAGTCGATGGAGATGCTTGCACTCCTCTCATTGATGATTCTTGTACACCTATATACATCGACATTACTGTTTCATTCATGAGGTCGATAAGAACCTCCTTCAAATATTCTTCGACTGTGCTAAGTTATTAGGACATACACGCTTGTGATTGAATATCTTAGGTTTGAAGAGTAACTGCTCAATGCAATGAAATAGATGGTAATAACACGATGATCACTGTGCGAAATCAACTAATCTGTGGGCTTAGATTCACGGTTAGAAAAGGTGTTCTTAATACATGGGCAGCGGGATAAATAGATATTTGGAAATAGATCTCTTGCAATGGGTAAGAAGCCTTCATTAACTTAGTTTTGTCTATTACAGCGCAGTCCCAATGGTTTGGTGGCAATTTGTTTGATCATAAATGCCTTTCTATCCATTCGAGGGGGGCGGTCGGTCTAATAGTTATACTATTTCCAATGGCTATATCTCTTCACCATGGTGAAGTGCCATGTGACGTTGTTTTGATATCCCGACGAAGTTCCAATTTTGCAAATTTTCCTTCTACAAAGTTCCTTTTGGATCCTTCTGTAACTTCTTGATCTTAGCTCTCTTCTTACTTAGATTTCTAGCCTTTTTCCCAGTGAGTTTCATCTCGATATTCCCTTTTCCATTCTTATTCTTATCTCCTCTTGGAAGAGTAACTTCGCGTTGTTGATATTCTTTTCTAGGAATCTGGGGTAATACTCCATCTTTATCTTGAATAGGTACTGCAATCTTCTGTGATTTCCTGGTTTCAAATAGCTTCGCTTGGTTCTCCTATTCTTCAATCAAGTGCACGATATTCCTAGCCATAAAATCTTTCAACTCTTGCTTCTTCTTATCTAAGGCTTCTTCTTCTTTTCTTCTGGCTTAATCCCTTTCAATCCAAGGTCTTCTTAGTAACATAGCATATGGAGCATTGTTCTCAATAAATTTAACAACTTCAAATTCTTCTTATGTCAAATCTCCTTGAGCACTCATAGATATCTGGGTAAGTCTTCCACATAGTTTTATCAGATTTCCTCTAAATAATCATATTTCTCCCAATGAAGAAATCATAGCAGGCTTTCCTAAAGTTTTCCAAGTTCTCTCTATCATAATATTCACCTGTGTCTCTTCATCCAGAACACAATCAATGTCGAAGTCTCCTATTCTTACTTCTATGCATTATTTTTCTTTGAATATATTTCATACACTGTCATGTTGGTGGTCATTCAGGGTTTCTTTCATATGTAACAATACTTTCTCTGATTCTTTCTGGAGTTTTGTCCTGGTTTCAATTTCTTGACCTTTCGCATGATATTCTTGTCTCATATTCATCCTTTCAACCTTAGAAATCATTCTAGGGCAATGTAATACTTTATGGTCCATAGATTTACAACAAAGATAGCTAGGTTTTCTACCAGAACATTCCTTAGCTAGATGGCCCAGTCTTCTGCAATTGTAACAAAGGGTTAATCCTCTCTTTCTCTTAAATGATCCCCAACCTCTCCTGTGCTGCGCACTAGGATTATGGTAGCTAACCTACAAAAAATTCTTTCTATGATCCTACATCCATTTGTTAGTCCAAACATTCTTTCTATACAAATGTATAACATATTTTACACTATTCTTATCAGATCTACTTATATCAAATATTCTTTCATCTAGCAGTGCCCTAGTTTTCAAGAAAGGAAAAAATTTATCAAACATACCTAGATCCATACTTTTGAAACAAAAAATTCCACTTGTCTTACTTCTACAGAGAACAAAGCTTTCAGATCTAAAATGTTTCACTATTATTACCTCTAACAGAGCATAGAGCTTGCAGATCTTACCCATTTTCTTCAGATCAAACTTCTTTCTTTAGCACAAAACTTCACAAATCAAGTAGAGTACTACACACTAGAGTGAAAAATATACGAACAAATCTTTCACAATTTCAGATCAGATGTTCACACAAAGATTCTTCTTCCTCAGTTCCCAGCAATCACAATTTCAGGTCCCGACAACAGAACCATTTTTTGGCATAGGGGCAGACCCAGGGTTCAATGCTACAACAACGCACCAACAAAACCCTAACTACCGGCCCTTTTGGCAACACCTGCGAAGCAGATGAATTCTCACTCAAGGTAGAGGCAGGGGTGGCTGCAGGAATCCAATGTTTACAACCTTAGCTAGGACACATATCTGTGATCGTAACACTTAATAGAGAACCTAGCAATGATAGTTCATCTATATTTAACCATTACCTACTTCACAGATAAAACCCTAATCACATAGAATTGCAGTATTCAACCATATCTAACATCTAACAACACTTAGCATGAAAAATCAGATCAGATATTAACAGATTCAAGCACTGAGCACATGTCTGTAAGTCATACCTAACATCCATATACATCATTAAGCACAAAGAATCAATAGATCTATCTATCTATATCAAAGCACTAAACATATTAACATATAAGTGTTAATATTATGGTAGCTGCGGGAGGTATTTACCTCCACGTGTGAACTTGACGAGAATAGAAGACTCCGAGAAGAAAGAGAAACCCTAATGAGTTGGCTAATAACCCTAGAAGCCTTGTCGGCTCAAGAAGATAATTTATATTAGGTTATTAGCCTCCAAGAGAAGAAGTCGGTCAGAAATAATAATAATATACTAAACAGGCACTTATCCAGAAGGAGAAGTTGGCCCCAATAAAACTGTCAAAACCACTATAAATACAGGGCACCAGTTCTCATTTGTGACATCTCAAAATTGCAGTTCCTAGTTTGGTGCGCACTGCAGTTGCAGTCTTGTGTGCAGGTTTGGAGGAGAGTTGTTGGTGCTGGTGCAGTAGCAACAACAAGTTTTCAGTATTGGATTGAATATCTCTTAGCTAGGGTTTGGGACTATCTGATCAGTCTTTTTTGT
>JASDQU010713272.1:30500-44099 GCA_032191745.1 Picea mariana
AATAGGGTAGATAGCCCATTGCTGATGAGGGCAGATATTCTTTCAAATCTCACAAACATGAGTGAAAGATTGGCCTAGAGGATTCAGTTTATCTTTAGCAATATTTTTCTATGTAGGATGGCATCGGATAATCGTTATGGAGACTACCTATCTCCAGACAGTAGATATATACTACTGTGGTGGATATGTTCCACTGTTCGTAAGGAAAATATTCTTTTAGAGCTCACAGATGTGAGTGAAAGATTGGCCCAGATAATTCAATCTATATCATAACATTGTTTCTATGCAGATTGCTATTAGATGTTTGTTATAAAGACTGTATGACAGTAGATGAGGACTACTGTGGTGAATATGTTTCACGGTTCACTAACATATCAAGTAACACACAAGTACTTGATCAAAAATGTATGGTTGCGAACAGTGAAACATATTCACNGACTACTGTGGTGAATATGTTTCACTGTTCGCAACCATACATTTTTGATCAAGTACTTGTGTGTTACTTGATATGGTAGTGAACCACTAGATTGTAGTTATGTACTACTATGAATAGACATAGTTTTGCTATATCCTTGTTCTAATTTCCTTGAAGACTATCAACAGTTTATTGGAGATAATGATCATTCAGATGGATGATGAACATATATTTTCTAGACGGAAAATAGTTCATAACTTTTACTCCTCTTGTATCACTCTATGGTGAGAGTGACTTATCCAACATCATATCTAATTACTCAGATGAAGTATGGTTTCAAGAGTTGGTGCAGCTGATGGTGATGGTGATGCTCATGATCTAGTCATGAAATAGTCTAGTTGACTATATTGATGCTACCGGGTAAATGGTATGTTTCTGTGCTCAAGTCCGTTACCTATAAATACCTCTCTAGCTAGGAGGGAGTGTTAATATTATGGTAGTTGCGGGAGGTATTTACCTCCATGTGTGAACCTGACGAGAATAGAAGATTCCGAGAAGTAAGAGAAACCCTAATGAGTTGGCTAATAACCCTAGAAGCCTTGTCGTCTCAAGAAGATAATTTATATTAGGTTATTATCCTCCAAGAGAAGAAGTCAGCCAAAAATAATAATAATATACTGAACAGACACTTATCCAAAAGGAGAAGTCGACCCCAGAAAAACTAGCAAAACCACTATAAATACAGGGCACCAGTTCTCATTTGTAACATCTCAGAATTGCATTTCCCAGTTTGGTGTGCACTGCAGTTGCAGTCTTGTGCGCAGGTTTGGAGGAGAGCTGATGGTGCAGCTGTAGCAGCAACAAGTTTTCAGTATTGGCTTGAATATCTCTTGGCTAGGTTTTGGGACTATCTGATCAGTCTTTCGTGTTGCGCTATTCTTGGAGAGAGGTGTGCTACCCTTTGTTTGGCTATCTAGCCTAGGGTTTGCTTCTGAAGGAATTCTCAGTCAAGGTTAAGGTTCTCGGAGAGAGGCTTTGGCCTATGGTTGGGTGACGAAGGTATCGTCAATGGTAAAACGAGAACACCATATTCTATATTCTAACAATAAGAACATCAACACATTGCACAAAGTAGAGCAACAAAACATGTACGTGGTTCACCCCCACCATGGGGCTACTTCCACCAACTCTTTGTCTTATTTATTATCTTCTTCAATAGGTTACATGCACAGAGCCTCAAAAACCCTACTCTGCAAAGGACAAGAGATCTGTGCAGCTCACTAGATCCTCCTTCCCCGAGTAGATCTAAGAACGCAGCCTTCTACAGTCTCTTACAATGACTTGCACTTAGCTCTGCAAGTGTCACACAGTATGAACAAAGCAACAAAAACTCTTGATCACACAGATCCAACCCTATCACTTAGCCATTCCCTACAACTTCTCTTTTATTACATCGCCTAGTCTTCTATATATATTACAAAATATTCCTAATCATGGGTAAACCCATGGGCCGACATTCCCATACCCATTACATAATCCCAAAAACCCAAAAATCCCTGAAAAGGGGTCGAGATCCTGCGATCTCCGCTTCGTCTTGCGCTCCGTCTTTGACAGGTTGTCGAAGTCCCAAAATATCTCAAACTTGACCAAGGATCTTCCAAAACTTGGTGAAGGGCCAACAAGGCACATTTGATATGAGTTATGGTATTTTTGGCAATGGTTAAAGTGATAAAGGGTAGCGCACTTGGCAAGTAATGGATGTTGGTTTCGATGCATGGATTAATTGAATGGATTAATTGATGGTTGGTTGGTGTGTACTAAGTAATTGAATGAGTAGAGAATGGAAGCAACGTTCATTTGTTGCATGTCACTCCATAACTCTTCCACTAGCCATCACCCTAGATTGGTTATTGTCATTTGATTTTGCTGTGTTTAAGCTTCGATATTCAGGCGAGGAAGGAACTGCTCGACCAAGCTCACATTTTTAAGGAAATTTGGTTACAGGTATGTTTTTTTTCTCCATCCATGAACTCGTTCTGTTATGAAATAGATGTTGTCTTGGTGATGTATTGGTCTGTTCTTTTCGTAAGGCTAGCAACTATGAACTTTGGTGTTTCTCTGGAATGGTTGTTTATGTGTTATTTGTTGCAAATGGAAGATATAATGGTTGAAGTCACAATTTCATTGATGATTTTGTGTGGTGGAAGCCATGAAGGATCTTTTCTTTTGTTATGGGTTTTTGTTAGAGGGTTTCTTTCCATCTGAACTTGTTGGTCGTCTCCTCATAATTTTGTAATCATACCCAGTCATGTTGTTATGGGGTTGTTTTGTTTGATCTTGAACCACCTTTGGGTCACTTCATATCATTCTCCACCTGGTCTTGGGATCATTTTATGTTATTGGTATCTACACAGTTGGTTATGGTGGCTATTATTCCAAGAGGTTTTCTTTAGGATTGGTTGTTATTTCATGGCTCTATTTTTATATCAACATTATTCGGTTTTCTTTTGGGGAAAACCATGAGGGTTATTCCCTGTGTGTTCTCGGTGTTATTACTAGCTAGTAAGAAGCCTTTGCTCCTCTGCTCCTAATTTCTCCTACCTAGTGTGAACTGTCACCCTCTCTTGCAAGATATGGGTTATGTGGCCTGTGTGTCCACAGTTTTGTCTCAAAGGATTATTGTCTACAGTTGGTGTGGTCAACTCCAATCTCCCTGTGTTGGTTCCACCGAGTGAACCCTTGATTACTCAGAGCCCACCCTTGATTATTCAAGCCCGATTTTGATAAATGAACCAGTTATTTCCAGTCAGGTATATTGTTGACTATTATGGAGTAGCGTTGACAGTGGTTTGACTATGGGCTCGTCTCTGTTGATTGGGTTGATTACACAGTTGCAATCAGAAATTATGATTGGTGTATAATCGTTGTATTATTTTGTTGTGACAGTTGATTTGATAGCTCATCATGGTTTAAATTGGTTGATTTGAGAAATGGAATTGGGAATACAGTCACTTCCTCCTTGTGTTGGATTGATAACTCAACATTGTTATGGTTTGATTGGGAGTATTCTTCCTTGCATTATGTGTTGGGATTTATGTTTCATAAAACGTGTTATGAATTGAAATAATGGTCATTGTTACTATGTGTTTAAATTCCCTGATCGGGATTGTTGAAATTTAAAGTGTTGTAGTTGTGGCTTGGTTGTCCACTGTGTTTGTTTATGGATTTCAAGCATCATATCATTTGATTGCACCATCAGAGATGGGCACAGGTTCTATAATAGTATGGTTTCATT
Source organism: Picea mariana (assembly GCA_032191745.1). NCBI lineage: Eukaryota > Viridiplantae > Streptophyta > Pinopsida > Pinales > Pinaceae > Picea > Picea mariana. The sequence continues at coordinate 34,211 of JASDQU010713272.1, forward strand.
GCAATTTAATCGTTAAATTGATTATAGTAATGGAATCAGGCACGAGTTTAAAAGAACTCGTGTTTTTGTTTGATTTGAGGAAGTAGTTTATGCACAGTGGTTGATGGTTTCGATGTTGAACATAGTTGAAACAAATGATTGTGTTTTCATTGGAATTGTTTTAAATATTAAATGGAAGAAGTGAGAGGAAACAAAATTCTTATACAGGTTGTTTAGAAGGAATATTGTTTTTGAGTAAGATGGCACTGTGTCAATTAAAAGTGTTAAGGATTTAATTGTGAACAATGAGCAAGTTTAACACACAGTAATGGTTAAATTATACACAATAATTGTTAATTGATCACAGTAATTATTTGGTTAGTGTTGGATCGTTTGTATTAAATATAGAATTTTTTTATGGATTACTTAATTGATTTTATGAACAATATCCACTCTTTTCCCCTACCATTATTTCACTTTTTGCTAATTACAATCCTCTCACCTTCCCATATCCATTACCCACTCCTTGTTCCTAAAATTTAATTACAGTTACAAGGAACTCAGTATTGTAACATTTTAAGATCATGGGGATGGATTACAGTGATATGTTCTTTGGTTTACATTAAATTAATTTGTTTGTTATCTATGAGCAGTAATCGTGATCTTTCCCCCCTCATTTTAACATTTTTCGCTCAATACAACCCCTTGCATATCCCAAAACCTTTGCTCACCCCCTGCTCATTGACAACGATTAAACAATTTGTATGTATTGGATTGCATGAGTCTGATATGTTGCTGAGCCAAAATTTATTTCATATTTTAAAAAGAGTTGTCATGTATGGTTGTTAAAGAAAATATTTTCTAATCAATTATGCATACAAGAATGAGATTTTTCAGCCGAGGTAGCCATGGAATGGGTAACTGAGAAAGGGGTAATTCGAGCAAGGGCCCTAGAAGGCCAAGATTCTCCATACACTTTGATGTTGACTCGCAAGAGTTAGGCCATCTATTTCAAGCTGGGATTTTTAATTGGATTAAGAAAGGAGTGGTCCAACCTAGGCTTGAAAGGCCTCCCTTTCAAGCCCCACATGCCCCTGGTGTCCCCGTGCATCCTCATGTCTCACTACATCCTGAATTTCTTGAGAATGACGGATGGGAAGAGATTGTCCACCCGACAGCCTCTCAACATCGTGGCTGGCCCAATTTGTCTTTACCTGCTCCCCCGCCTATCAATCAAATTGTCCAAGATTCCACTATATACTAACCAATTCATTCTTCCCATGCTAGCAAAAGGTTGAAAATCGAGACCCACCATGCCCCTAACAAAGGAAAATCCATTGTTGCCCCTTTCTCACCCTCCAATGGCTCTGATAAATCCATGTCTTCCCACATGAATTTGAGGGATGATTGCTCTCATGTGATCAACTATATTAAGACTAAAGGCTCAGCACAGCCTAAGGAAAATTCAGAGAGATCAAAAGGTGACAGGAATAACAAGGGAAAGATTGCATCTCAGAGTGGGAAATATGGATTTTAAGTTTTTATTTATTTTTTAATTGTTGAGAAATGTTGACTTTTGAAATTTTGGACAACATACTATTTTTGGATATATGAGTAATATATTTTTGATTAAGGTTAGTTTTCATTGATGTCAAGCCTTGAAGAAATCCCCACAACACAAAGGTTTGGGTAATGGACACAATATTGTTTGATGTAAAGATGACTCATTATTGTATTGTCTTGGTTGATCAGAAGTAAATATGGATGAACTCCAAAGTCGTCCCCTTATGGTGAAAGCCCTCACAGGAAGATGCTTTGTGGAGTAAGAGAGCCCATGCTTACTTCTGGAATAATGAGTTGAAGGACTGTGAATTTGTCAAAGAAACTATCCTAGATGGATAGTGCTTGTCATGCCGTTTCTAGTGGTATATGGAACGTCACATAACTCCTCACGGTTAGAGAGTTATGACCATATGAAGTTGGAGAACCCCTCATAAGTCGTATAGAATCCTCCAACGATCAAAGTGCTTTGCAAAAGAAATTATTGTGAATGAAGAAGCCCTAAAATAAGGAAAGTGTAACGATACGTGAAGATATATATAAGAGGAAAAGCTCACTCATTATACACACACTTGTACATTTTGTATATCTATTTTCTTGTGTAAAGATTCTTGTTGACGGTAAAATTCTCGAATTTACAGAAAACCCTATTTTCTGAGGCATACGCGGGCTATCTGTGTATAGGGTGCATACAATACACGGGTTGTCTGTGTATAGGGAGTGTACGTATGTGGGTTGGTTGTGTACAGGGTGAGTACATGTTGGTAAAGTCATGGAAACTTGAGAAAATGAAGATGCAGAGGTTCTAGATTCTGAGATCAAGCTCCTAGGAAGGTCTAAAGTGATCAGATACATCAGATACATTCATTGGCTCAAAAGCAATGTCTTATTTCTATGAATAGTTGGATTTTTATGTATGCATGAGGAATGGAAATGGAGATTTGAGGATTCTCCCTAGAGGTACTAGTGGATACATGGGACCTTCTGCATAAGTCAGATCTACAGAAATATAGTGTTGGCATATTTATTATTGATACTTCTTGTGAGGCACATCTTGTATTTCTTGGCATATGGCTAAGGTTTTTTATGGTACATCGTTGAGAGCCTGTATTTTTGAAGTATTTGATGTATTGAGAGACTGATTATCAGAAAGAGGTTGATAATTAAGATCTTGTGAGGGATACTATACTTGTTCATGATTACACATACCTATATGAAACATGACTAAAGAGAGACATACTTTCCTTATGTAAAGGTTATATATGAGGATGCATGCACAAGGTTCAGTTACAGTCTAGATATAGTGACATGTTACAGATCTACGTGAAAGAAGTTACAGAGGGTTTGAAGTTTTCAAGTGAAAGGAAACCCTAGTTCTAGAAGGGATACGCAAGATGCATAACAGTTAGGGCATGTACATACACAATCTGCATAACATATAGGGAGTGTACATACACAGTATACAACACTACAGGTCACGTATCTGTTGTATTTTTGTAGATACATGTTCAGCTCGGGTACGGTTTCATTAGAGGGAAGTTGTACAAATTGGATACAGGGCAAGGGTACAAGTTGATACAGTTGTACAACATTATATCTCACATTAACAGGTTGAAAGTGGTTCCATCACTCTACTTCTACTTCAGGGTAGTTGGACGTGGCAAGGATAGGTGGTTGTAGCCACCTTCCGGTTGTATCCGGAGAACATAGGGGGTTGTAGCCTCCTTTTGGTTGTAGAAAAAGAATTGGGGAGTTGGAGCTTCCCTCAGGTTGTAGCCTAAGAAACTAGGGGGTTGGAGCCTCCTTCCAGTTGCAGCTGGAAAACAAAGGAAGTTGTTGCTTCCAATGAATGTAATTCCTCAAGACATATAAGAAAAATCATTCTATGGTTTTCTCCCTATTTAGGTTTCCATGTAAAACACTAGTGTACTTTATATGTGTGTGATTATTTATTTATTATTTCTCATTATTAGATAATAATTCTACATTGATATAATATTTGAATAAAAAGGATTATAATTACACTATTACTGATTCACCCCCCTTCTCAATAATCCAACAATTGGTACCAGAGCAAGTTCCTTCAGAAATCAGTTTAACCACTGAAAGGTAGATCATGGAAAGTACCAACTTGTATAAAAATGGAATATCACAGTTTGATGGACAAAAGTATGTTTTTTGGAGCATAAGAATGAAGACATATATACAGGCAGAAGGATTTCAAGTTTGGCAATCAATTGTAGATGGATACACAACACCAACACTTCCACCAACAAATGACAAAGTAATGAAACTCAGTGAGAATAATTACAAAGCTACAAATTCACTTTTGAATGGTGTCAATGACATGGTATTTACCAAAGTTGCACATTGTAAATCCACTAAAGAGATTTGGGACAAGCTTTGAAATATTTATGAAGGAGATACAAAAGTCAAAGTAGCAAAGCTTCAAACTTACAGAGGTCAGTCCAAACAACTAAAAATGAAGGAATATGAGAATATTGCAGCCTACTTCTTACGAGTCGATGAAACAATGAATGCAATGATAGGATTGGGACAAGAAATTGAAGAATCTGTAATTTTTCAAAAATTACTAAGATCTCTTCCTATGAGATTCAACCCTAACATATTAGCACTAGAAGAAATATTGGATCTAAACTCAATAAGAATGGACAAACTGCATGGAATCTTCACAACATATGAAATAAGAACTGAACAGAAAAATCCATATGTTAAAGAAACAACCTTCAAAGCATCCAAAAGGTCAAAGCATAAGAAAAAGGAACAACAATAATATAGAAACAACAACGACTTCTCAGAAGATGATGAAGAAGTGGCCAACTTCGTCAAAAGACTGAACAAGGGAACCAACGGTAGGTGTAGAGGCAAGCTTCCTTTAATTTGTTTTAATTGTGATGATATTGGTCATTTTTCTAACAAATGTCATCATAAGAAAAAGATAAATGATGAAGGTTACTCAAAAGGCAAACACACATATAAAGGTAAAAGAACTACGAATAAAGTTTTCAAGAAAATCTTTTGCACCAAAGAAGACATCTGATCATAAGATGAAGATGAAGTCAGTGACAGTGAAACATGAAGAGTTCTATTCATGGCAGTAGAAGACTCTGAAAAAGAAGACTCCGAAGAAGAATATGAAGAAGAAATTGAAGATGCAGAAGTTGACTTCCTAGAAGAATTAATGTGTTCCATAGAAGTTATCAGAAGAGAAAAAAAGAAAAACAAGAGACTACAAGAAGAACTAGATAAGAAATAAGACACTCAAGAACTAGAACAAATGATCACAAAATTGAAGGTTCAAATAGAAGAAGATAAAAGAATTGAAGAAGCATTTAAGGAACAACTAGAAGAAAAGGACAGGATCATTGGAAACTTGGAAGTAGAGATTGTCACACTAAGAAAGGATATTCAAAAGAAAAATATGCAGAATATCTCAAAAGTTTTGGATGACATTATCAGCAGTCAAAAATCTCATTTTGACAAGTCTAGACTTGGATATAATCAAAGAGAAAAGGGATCAAGCTCTAAACTAATAGAGTAAGAAACAAATCCAAAAATCTATTCAGAAACAATCAAAGGGGATAAGAATATATACAAGGAAGATTACAGGAACACTCCTCCACCGAGAAGATTCAGATTTCAGAATCAACAATAGATAGACAGGTCTCAAGAAGAAGAATGATTCATAAGAGCACCTCCTTTTAGAAGATATTCAACTACCAAGTATCAAACTATAATTTTTGGTTTATGTTATGCATGTAATAATTTTGGACATAAAGTTGTAAATTGTAGAGCTAACAACAGGAACAATAACTACGTTGAGAACCATACACAAGGGGGTTATTCAAGAAGACCTAATGAAACAAAAAGAAGAAGTTACAACAGTTTTGAATCTTTGAGCACTGAAGTGGAATGTTACAGATGTAACAATTTTGGACACATGGCCAAAGATTTCAGAATGACAGCTCCTCCTAAAGAACCTCAATAGAATCACAACAATCACAGACATGAACCTCGAAAAATGACATGGATAAGAAAGCAAGATCAATATAGCAATGGAGAATTCACAATCTCTCTACAAGCTAAGCAAAAGAAACATGGTTGGTATGTTGACAATGGGTGTTCAAAACACTTGACAAGTGATAAAGACAAATTTCTCACATTAAGAAAGCAAAGAAATGGATCAGTCTCCTTTGGAAATGATAATTTAGCCAAAATCATTGGAGAAGGCGAAGTCCGAATTGGGAACAAAAATGAAAAGGAAAAAAATGTTCTACTGGTAGAAGATATGAAACATAATATTCTAAGTGTGATTAAAATGTTTGACCAAAGTCATAGATTTACTTTCGATTCACAAAAGTGTGAGATAAGAAGAGAAGGTTCAAGGAAATTGGTCGGTATAGCTGCAAGAACTTCAAACAACATATATGTGTTAAGTGAAATTGGAAATGAAAAGTGTTGTCTAGGAAAGGAAGATGAAAGTTGGCTATGGCACAAAAGAATGGGTCACATACATTTTGATAACCTTGTCAAAATCAACAAAAGAAAAGCAGTTAGAGAAATTCCCCAGCTCACGAAACCAACCAACACTCTATGCAAGCATTGCCAACAAGGAAAGCAAACAAAGACCAAGTTCAAATCAAAGGAATATTCAACAACAAGACCAATGGAAATTGTGCATACTGATCTAGTTGGACCAACTACAACAAAAGGCTTAAAAGGTGAGAGATATTTTATGTTATTAGTTGATGATTAAACAAGAATGATTGCATTTTTCTTTCTCAAGAACAAGTCAGAAGATTTTGAAAACTTCAATATCTACAAGGAAATGGTTGAAAATGAGATGGATTCAAAAATCAAATGCTTAAGATTAGATAATGGAGGAGAATTCACCTCAAAGGAATTTATGGACAACTGCAATGATCATGGAGTAAAAAGGAAATTCTTCATCACTAGGACACCTCAATAGAATGGAGTTGTTGAAAGAAATAACATGACAGTACAAGAAATGGATCGAACAATGATAATGGATTCAAAGTTGATAGATATTTTTTGGACATAGGCAGTGCATACAAAAATTCACATTCAAAACAGGGTAATGCTCAGAAACAACACCGACCAAAACTCCTTACGAGCTATGGAAAGGAATACCATCAAATGTGAAGCACTTCAGAGTTTTTGGAAGCAAATGCTATATCAAAAGAGAAGATGGTAGAATGGGAAAGCTTGACTCTCGTGTGGACAAAGGAGTACTTGTTGGTTACTCAAGCACAAGGAAAGAATACAAGGGTTATAATATAAGATTGAACAAAGTTGTGGAAAGCATCAACGTAACAATTGATGAAATAGGCAGACCAAAATCAAAGGAAGAAAATGGATCAATGAAACAACCCTTAGAAGAAGAAGAAGAAGATGAAAAAGAAGTAGAAGAGGAATATGAAGAGGATCTGACCGAAGCAGAAGAGCAAGTTCAACAAGTATCTCCAAAGACACCCAGTAAACGAGTATAGAAGAATCATCCTTCAGATCAAATTATCGGGAACAACGATGCAGGAGTTGAGACTAGAAGAAAAATCCATTCACCAGAACAAACACACCTAGCACTCTTATCTACAATTGAACCAAACTGTTTTGAAGAAGCCAACAAGGATGAATCTTGGAGTAAGGCCGTGAATGAAGAATTGGATCAAATAGAGAAAAATGACACTTGGGAATTAGTTCCAAGACCAAAGAATAAAAATGTGATTAGTACAAAGTGGGTTTTCAGAAATAAATAGAATGAATATGGACAAGTTACAAGGAACAAAGCTATATTGGTATGTAAAGGATATGCTCAGATTAAAGGAATTGACTTTGAAGAGACATTTTCCCCAGTTGTCAAAATGGAAGCAATCTATTTTCTTTTAGCTTATGCATGCTTGAAAAATGTTAACACATATCAGATGGATGTAAAATCATCTTTTCTGAATGGGGAACTTGAATAATAAGTCTACATTGAACAACCAGAAGGATTTCAGTGGTTAGAGAACACAAATTATGTGTGTAAATTAAACAAGGCCTTGTATGGTCTACAATAGGCTCCTAGAGCATGGTACTCTAGACTGGATAAGTATCTGCAGCAGGAAGGATTCAGAAAAGGAATTGAAGACAACAACTTCTACATCAACGTAAGTCAAGGTAATATTTTATTTATTGAAGTTTATGTTGATGATATTATTTTTGGTAGTGATGATGACATGTTAAGCTAGAAATTTTTAAAAGATATGCACAATGAATTTGAAATGCTGTTACTTGGAGAACTATCCTTCTTTATGAGACTTTAGATACATCAAAGCAACCAAGTAATTTTTATTTCTCAAACCAAGTATATTAGAGAAATTCTAAAGAGGTTCGTAATGGAAGATTTCAAACCAGTTGCAAGTTGAGAAAAGATGATGATTCGAGGTCTACAGATCAAAGGCAATACATTTCAATGATTGGCAACCTACTATACGTGACAACATCTAGACCAGATGTAATGAAGGTAGTTGGACAGGTGGCACGATTTCAAGAAGCACCAAAGGAATCACATGTATTAGAAGTGAATAGGATTTTCAGATATCTCAAAGGAACAGAAGAGTTTGGATTATGGTATCCAAAATAAAAGGATCTATCACTTATTGCCTGCACAGATGCAGATTGGGCAGGTTGTATTGATGATCGACAAAGCACCAGTGGAGCAACATTCTACTCGGGTGAGTGTTTAGTATCATGGCTAAGAAAGAAACAATCATTAGTATCTTTATCTATAGCCGACGCAGAGTATATTGTAGAAGCATCATGTTCTACACAAGTTCTATGTATGAAACAAACTCTAACAGATATACAGGTTGAGTATGATGAGCCCATTCCAATCTATTGTGATAATACAAGTGCCATCAGTATCTCAAAGAACCTGATGATGCACTCCAAGATGAAGAACATTCCAATAAAGTATAACTTTCTATGGGAGCAGGTTGCGGAAAAAAAAATCAGAGTTGAGTATGTGGGCACAAAAGAACAAGTGGTAGACATCTTTACAAAAACACTTCCACAGGAATCCTTTGAATATCTTCGCTAGAGACTTGGAGTTATTTCTACTCCAAAATGAATGGTTTTTGAATGCTTTTTGAATGATTATCTTATATGTCTTATATTTACATGAGGAATCACCATAAGAGGATAGTTCAGTCAGGGGGAGCAACCTCGAATGGAAAGATACCTTTTCCATTGATGACGAAGGGGGAGAGTTTTATTATATCTAGAGGACAGAGGTATGGTTCCAGGAGGAGAAAATTTATTAGATGTAGAGGATAGAGGCATGGTTCCAGGGGGAGAATGAGTGATATGATTTCAGTATTGCATCATAGTGTTGCCATCAATGCCAAAGGGGGAGATTTTTTATTAAGGTTGGTTTTCATTGATGTCAACCCTTGAAGAAAGACTCGCAACACAAAGGTTTGGGTAATGGGCCCAAGATTGTTTGATGTAAATATGACTCATTATTGTCTTGTCTTGGTTGATAAGAAGTAAATATGGATGAACTCCAAAGTGGTCCCCTTATGGTGAAATCCCTCATGAGAAGACGCTTTGTGGAGTAAGAGAACCCATGCTTAATTCTAGAATAATGAGTTGAAGAACAGTGAATTTGTTAGGGAAACTATCCTAGATGGATAGTTCTTGTCATGCCATTTCCGATGGTATATGGAAAGTCACATAACTCCTCATTGTTAGAGAGTTATGACCATATGAAGTTTGAGAACCCCTCATAAGTATTATAGAAGCCCCCAAGGGTCAAAGTGCTTTGAAAAAGAAAATATTTTAATGAAGAAGCCCTAAAATAAGGAAAGTGTAAGGCTACATGAAGATATAAATAAGAGGCAAAGCTCACTCATTATACACACACTTTTACATTTTGTATATCTATTTTCTTGTGTAAAGTTTCTTGTAAATACTTGTGGATACATCTGAAGTGGTGAGTATTTGAGGTAGCATGAAGGATTGACGACAAAATTCTCGGATTTATAGAAAAACCTATTTGCTTAGGCGTACGCGGGCTGTTTGTGTATAGAGCACATACAATACGTGGGTTTTCTATGTATAGGGAGTGTACGTACACGGGCTGGCTGTGTACAGGGTGAGTACATGTTGGTAAAGTCATGGAAACTTGAGAAAATGAAGATGTAGAGGTTCTAGAGTTTGAGATCAAGCTCCTAGGAAGGTCTAAAGTGCTCAGATACATCAGATCCATCCATTGGCTCAAAAGGTATGTCTTATTTCTATGAATAGTTGGATTTTGATGTATGCATGG
>JASDQU010713274.1:7318-26069 GCA_032191745.1 Picea mariana
TCTACGAGTGAACCTAGTATTTCTCTATGAAAACTGGTCCTTCTGCCCGTAACTTTGCAGCGCCTATTCAATCACTTTATGCACAGACTCTCTGTGATCCTTCTCGACGGATTTAAAAACCTTATCCCTCCTGATCTTTCTCACACTTTCAACCTCAAAGAGGTTCTTTGCACACACTCCTTGCGACAGTTCTCAAGCACTTCCAAGTGTTGAGTTCTTTCGACTATGCGCACACCTGCAGCAGTAGTCCTTCAATACTTCGCTCAGTTTCACAACTGAGACTCTCCTTAGCCTGCGCACTCCTTGCACGGCTCATATAACTCAATTTCACTCCTAGTGAATGAGAACAAGAGTTAACTATCTGATCCCTCTGTCAACGCACTCCTTGCGGATGACTTCAACTGAACTCCTTGTAGAAATCCTTACTTAGATAGAGAAACAATTGTAACTCATTCCACTTGCTCTCAGATTTCAATCCTAGCACATGAAATCATATACAAAACATAATAGAAAACACATAACAGGAAGTAAATACTCATGAGCATATCATTCAACACACATACACAGAGAATAACACAAAAGCCATGGATCTGAATCAACTTCTTCTATTAATTCAAGACCTATACATGGGTGTTCTTCTATAGTTCTCTGCTTCTCTCCTATGCTCTTCCTGCTTCAAATTTTCCTGAATTATGTTACAATGCACAATGAGGGTGTCTATATCCATTCTCCCTCTTTTATTCTAAAACTGTCTAATCTAATATTCAATTCTACCTACTTACATTTACTACTATAAATGCCCCTATCTACTTTCGGACGAGAGTGGGGCACTCAAGGTCTGATTACATTTTACCAAGGTGCCTTCATTAAATGATCTCATTTATATTTGGCGCATCAACTTCAAGGGAAAATTCAAAAACTTGCGCTGGACGTCTTCTAGCTGTCTTCCGCTTCCACGTCGGCTCGCTTGTCGTGAGGGATGCTCCTACATCAAGAAAAAATTCTCGTCAAGGGTATATTGTTTGGACACAATTTTTGGCAGAGATTTATGAACACTTTGACACTGACACCAACCATTTGGGTCGTTTGACAAAGCTGAAACAATTAGGAATAGTGGAAGACTTTATAGCTGCCTTTGAGCACCTAACTTTTAGAACAGAGGGCATGTCTGATGCATTTTTTCGAGAGTGTTTTATCAGTGGCCTCAAGGATGAAATTTGGGCCCATGTCCTCATGGATTGGCCTGAGAGTTGGGTGGAGGATACCAAAAGAGATAAATAAGCACAACAGGTTGTATCTTCTCAAAACCGCAAACCCTCATTCATCCCTCACCCAAAACCAGTAAACCCCACGACTCCCTCTGCTCCACTAAAGATCCAAAAATTGACCTGAGCTGAAATGGATGAATGCCAACTCAAAGGCCTTTGTTATAACTATGATGAAAAATATTTCTCGGGCCACAAGTGTAAAGAACAAAAAAAATTTATGGCCATCTCCGAGGAGATTTCAGAAGAAGATGAAGAAACTCCCTCTATGTCTGAATCACCTGAATCCACCGACATAACCCCTCCCTCAGACCCTCCCGAAGTAGAACCAGTCATTTCCCTCAATTCTCTCACTAACTTCTCCACTCCCCAAACCCTCAAGCTAATCGGTTACATCAAGCATCAGAAGGTCATCATTTTGGTTGATAGTGGTAGAACCCATAATTTTATTCATCGCCGCATTGCCCAAGAAACTCATTGCTACATCCATATCGTCAATAATTTCCAAATCATGATTGCCAATGGTGGTTCCATGAAATGTGGAGGGCATTGTGAAAATGTGCGTCTCCAAATTGGTGACTACCACCTAAAATACCATATGTTTTCTATCGACATGGGAAGTTGTGACATTGTGCTGGGTGCAGACTGGCTAAGGACTTTGGGTCCCATTCTCATGGATTTTAAAGACTTAACCATGCAATTCGACCAAGAGGGCCACCAATATAAGTTCCAAGGCATCACCGCAGGTTCACCTAAGATCATTAGTTCCCATCGCATGGAAAAGATGCTCAAAAAGGGTCATTTTGGTGTTATCGCCCAACTCCATGCCATACAAGAAACAGAGACACCTTCTGTATCGCAAAACCTCCAAGCCATCCTTTCTAAACATCAATTGGTCTTTTCCACTCCCCAAGGCCTCCCTCCTTCCCATGGTGTTCATGATCATTCCATTCCCCTTGTACTAGAAAGACTTCCTCCCAATATCCATCTGTATCGTCACCCCTTTTCCCAAAAAAATTAAATTGAGAAAATGGTCTAGGAACTCCTTAATGTAGGTGTTATCCGCCCTAGTACAATCCTCTATTCATCTCCTGTGATCATGGTCCTGAAGAAACAAGGTTCTTGGTGAATGTGTCTTGACTTCCGTGCCCTCAACAAACTTACCATCAAAGACAAATTCCCCATTCCTATCATTGATGACCTCCTGGATGAATTGAGTGGCACCCAATTCTTCACTAAATTGGATCTTCATTCGGGCTACCACCAAATACGTATGAAAAAGGTAGATATTTCCAAGACTGCCTTTAGAACTCATGAGGGCCACTATGTGTTTTTGGTCATGCCCTTTGGCTTGTGTAATGCCCCCTCCACCTTCCAAAGCCTCATGAATCATGTCTTTCATCCTTTTCTTCACCATTTTGTCTTAGTTTTCTTTGATGATATCCTCATCTATAGAAAAACCTAGATAGACCATCTTTCTCATGTGGATCGAGTTCTCCATCTACTCTCTCAGCACCAACTTTTCCTGAAATAGTCTAAATGTGCTTTTGGGGCCTCAGAAGTTGAATACTTGGGTCATCTGGTTGGAAAATATGGCGTCATAGTGGATCCTAAAAAGATTGAAGCTATGCAAGACTGGCCTCACCCAAAGACTCTTAAGAGCTTGCGTGGATTTCTAGGCTTAACAGGGTATTATCACAAGTTTGTTAAGAATTATGGGAAGATTGCAACACCTCTCACTTCTCTCCTAAAAAAGAACTCTTTCACTTGGACTCCAGCCACTGCTCAAGCTTTTCAAACCTTGAAGATGGCCATGTGCACCACTCCAGTCCTCAGGGAAATGAATTGGTGTTGTCCTTATGCAAGAGGGTTGACCTTTGGCCTTTACCAGCAAGAAACTATCTAAAAGAAATTTGGGCAAATCCATCTATGAAAAGGAAATGTTGGCTATTATGCATACCGTGGATCTGTGGTGTCCTTATCTATTTAGGGAAACGGTTGCAAATTAAGACAGACCATCAAAGCCTCAAGTATTTTCTGGAACAACGCATTTCCTCCCTAGAACAACAAAAATGGGTGACTAAACTCTTTGGATATGATTATGAGATCATTTATAAGAAAGACAAAGACAACGTGGTTGCGGATGCACTTTCCCAAAAATATGAAGATGAAGGATCCCTTTTTTATCTTTCATTCATTATACTAGATTGGCTCCAAGCCGTTCGCCAGGAATGGCTACAAGACCCCAAAAGTTCGCAGTTGATCCAACAATTGTAGTCCAATGCTCCAGATTCCCCAAGGTACTCTTGGCTCCATGAGGAACTTCAATACAAAGGCCATTTTTATTTAAGTAAACAATCAAAGCTTAAATCCACGGTACTTTCTGAGCTTCATGCTACACCCACAGTAGGGCACTCCGGATTCACCAAAACCTATGACAGGGTCAAACGTTCCTTTTTCTGGGATGGTATGAAACAAGACATTTGGAATTTTGTAGCTGAATGTGACGTGTGTCAACGCAATAAGGGAGAAACAATCAAATCGTTGGGCACACTAAAACTGTTTCCGATTCCACCTACTATTTGGAAGGATATCTCTATGGATTTTATTACCGGCTTACCCAAATTGGGAAATAAATCCGTCATCATGGTGGTTGTTGATTGCCTTTCCAAGTACGCTCATTTCTGTGCCCTTCAACACTCATTTACAACATCCACGGTGGCTCAAATATTCATGGATTAGGTCTTCAAGCTTCATGGCATGCCACACTCTATTGTTTCCGATCGCGACCCAACTTTCACAAGCAATTTTTGGCAAGAACTGTTCAAGATACAAGGCACAGAAGTGCATCTCAGCACAACTTATCATCCCCAGACTGATGGTCAAACGGAAGTTGTCAACAAGTGTTTGGAAACATATTTGAGGTGTTTTTCCTCAAAAAAGAAAAATCAGTGGGCTCAATGGTTACCCCTAGCTAAATGGTGGTACACCACTTCATACAATACAGCTACACGCATGACTCCTTTTGAAGCGGTATATGGACAGAAGCCACCTTCATTTCTCTCATACTTACCGGGTGCCTCGAAGGTCCAGGCGGTTGACCTAACACTTAGAGCTTGAGAGGCCATTCTCTATACCCTTAAAGAGAATTTGGTCATGGCACAGAATTACATGAAGCAACAAGCATATCAAGGTCACTTTGAACGTCAATTTGCAGAAGGGGATAAGGTGTTTCTTCGACTGTAACCTTACAAGAAAACTTCCCTCAAGACCGAGCATTGTTAGAAGCTAGCACCCAAATTTTATGGTCCTTATACCATGCTCAAGCGTGTGGGACAAGTCACCTATCAGTTATCTTTTCCCAACCATTTGAAGCTACATCATGTTTTTCATGTTTCATGCTTAAAGAAGGTGATTGGAGCTAAGTGCCAAATTCAAGACAACCTTCTAGAGTTAGCTGAAGAAGGATCCATTTGGATACAACCAAAAGCAATTTTGGGCCAGCGTGAGCATCACCTACATCATAGAACCATCAAGGAAGTGCTAGTTCAGTGGAAAGATACAACTCCAGTAGATGCCACTTGGGAACCAGCTACCATTCTGCAGCAATTTCCTCATCTCAAGCCTTGAGGACAAGGTTGTTTTTAAGGGGGCGGGCATGTTAGGGTCCTAACCCACACATAGGTAGAACAATATATTCAGATGTAATAAAGGTCAATATTAATAAGGCCTTTCAATAAAATAGAATAAGGAAGATGTAAGAAGACCTAATAGAAGCTTCCGCTTCTGGAAGGATCTTCCTCTAGATGCTTCTTTTTAGTATAAATAGGAGTCGAGGGTATGAGAACCCTAGCTTGGATATTATTGTAATAGAGCTTTTCTCAACTGGAGGTTGCCCCCTCGAAGAGGCCCGTGAACATTGCTTTCAGATTCAAAGTGCTATTTCTATTTTTATTCTTATATCATTTCAGTGTTATTGTGGTGAATGTTTTGGTTATATTGTTGTTATTCCGCCACTACTAGCATTTTATTTCTGTTCTGCATACATTTTATATCTAGTATATTACACTAGACCTGGAAGTATGCCTCTGTCTCTACCTTAATTAGATTCCAATTAATAACATGGTTAGGATCATGTACATTATTTTTTAGCAAAGAGACATGAAATACATTATGCACATTCATAGAAGCAGGCAATGAAATCATTTATGCAACTGGCCATATTATGTCCAATATCTCAAATGGACCACAGAATATGGCTACTAGATTTGTAAAACTACCCAACTTAAAAGAGCTCTTCTTGGGATTCACTTTTAAAATAACATGCTCCCCCACTTTAAATTCTCTAGCTATTATGTTCTTATCTGCATAAATTTTTTGTCTATCTTGAGATGACCTTAATTTCTGCTTAATTCTAACCATCTGGTCTTCCATATCCTTGAGAAATTCGGGCCAAAGTAGCACTTTGTCTGTTGGGTTGTCCCAAATCACTGGAGTATTTCATTTCCTACAATAAAATGCTTCTAATGGGATCATTTTCAATGAATCTTGATATCCATTATTATAGGCAAAATCAACCAAGTGCAAGTAATTTTCTCACTTAGATGCCTTATCCATCACATACATTCTCAACATGTCTTCAATTACTTGGTTGACTCTCTCTGTCTTCCCATTTGACTGTGGATGGTATGTTGTTATAAAGTTCATATTTGTACCAAATCCTTTACATAATCCCCTCCATAAATTGGAAGTAAACTTTGTATCTTTTTTCGAGACAATTGTCTTAGGTATCCCATGCAACCTACCAATCTCCCTCCTATAAATTTCTGCAATATTAGCTACTGTACGAGTCATTTTTACAGGAAAAAAATGAGCAACCTTTCTCAATCTATCAACCACGACCATGATTGAATCATGTTGCCTTGTTGTCCTGGGAAATTTAGTTATAAAATCCGTGGTTACCACTTCCCACTTCTTTTCTAGAATTGGTAATGGTTGTAGCAAACCCATTGGGTTCCTATGCTCAACTTTCACTCTTTGACATTTCATACATTTGGTAATGTAATTTGAAACATCTTTTTTTTTCATTCCTAGCCAAAATAATTGGCTTCTTACTACTATAATAATTTTCTGGTAACTCGGATGTCCGACATATGGAACATTATGCATTTCTTTTAATACAAAATTCCTAAATTCTTCGAAACTAAGAAAATAAATTCTATTTTTATGCATAAGTAATCCATCTTCCTTCATCTCATATTCTTTAATTTTCCATTGTACATTTTCTTGCCGTAATATTTCCTTTTACCTATAGGTAATGTTGATCTCTGACAACAACATCTAAAATTTTTCTCTTTAAATCTAAATGATGTATACTAACAACTATATCATGCATGAGAATGTTAAGAACCAAAGACTAAATACATAAATATCACAATAGATCAACATATCAATATAGAAGAAACCACACTTTATTATTATGAAACCCTTATTGTAGGGAAAAAACATACAATGGATCCTATTATGGAAGGGATCCTCTCCTATTCACTTGCCTCTTCAAGGGGGCATCCTCTTATTGAGATATCACTCACAATACAATATTTCTCTTCATATCCCATTACATTGCTTTAACACCTTTATATAGTGCTACCATCACCTAAGAACATTCTAGAGGAGGAATATTCTAGAAGCAAAACCTTCTAAGAATTCCTCTTACATTTATTATATTTAACTACCCATTTATTATATCTAACTACCATAGTGGGCCTTAATTTAATAATATAGTGGACCTAGTCCACCTTACATTCAATTTCCTCCACTACCTCTCTACCTACCTAACATTCCATCCCCCTTATGAAAGCGTTGTCCTCAATTCTTGTTATGAGGGTGTACAACCATATACCAGGGTCCCATGGATAACTGTTGACCATAGTGTTGAATTATACTAGAGAACCATGGTTCCATGTATAAAGAAAATCCAGGATGCTGAAGTAGTCCAACTGCCATTATAAACCAGGGTCCCATGCCCAAGTGCTCATGTGAACTCTATGCAGAATATTTCAGAACCCAATAACCAATTGAAAATGATGCTCCAAATACTGACACATGTCATGTGGATCCAAATAAGAAGATCCATCCACATAGAGGAAAATGGTCATATCAGAATCTAGAAGGAATAATACCACTGTATAATATGAAGGATGGACACTGGTAATAATAATTGGCTCACAATTTGTCACATTGATGTTCTCTACAAAAGGTGGATTAGAGTCATCAAATAAAATATGAAAGTGGTTGTCATTCCAGAAATGAAAACTATCCATATACCAATCACCACAATGGCCTCAAAATTATACCAACCATATAATTATTGATTATATTCATCCTTGATGTCCACCATAATATATCTCTCCTACATTCTATCCAATGAATCTCGAATACTATGAAAACTATCCTTGAGGCCATCTGCAAGGTCATGCAAGGTGTCAGACATTCAAGATTTGAATTCTTCAGTCATATGTAGAATTGATTCGAGGGTTTGAGAGTGAATATCCATTGGAAACACCACATAAAATATACGAAAATAAATCTCTTAAAATTATTTATCTAATGGAACTGATCTAGTAGCAATCTGATCACCTTATGAAAAGTTACGAACTCTGCAGTCTCGTCATTGTCACGAAACCCCCCAAAACTAGCTAATTTTAATTCAGTGATATATTCACTTCCAGAGCTTTGATTTGGATGATTTGTTTTTTTAAATTGGGTGAATATGTGAGAGGAACTCATATCTTCAATTTGTTTGGAAAATTCATCCCATCTGCTACAAAATTAGAAAAATGACGCAGTCGTTCATGAGAAAAACCCTGAAAAATTGCATATTTTAAAATGCAAATAACTTGATTTCCTGGACTCCATTTCAGATGATTTTGTGTTTTAACTTGGGTGTTTTTCTGAGAAAAACTTAGATATACAATGAGTTTTTACAAAATTTTCACCAAAACCTACATAAATCATCTGGAATGTCACAACCCCTTTTTTTTCGTCTCTGAAAAAATAAATATGCAAAAAATAAAACTATTTTCCCACACTTCCTTCCAAGGAAAGTGCTCTGATACCAATTGTTAAGTGCCTGAATATATATGAAAATAAAATTCAGCAATAAAAAATGGAACACAAGAAATAGAGAAAACCCTTGAAGTGCGGTAACACCATATATTAATCCTTAAGGAAGGATAACACTCCTCAAACAATGCTTGATAAATTCAAAATATTCTTCACCATGTTTCATTACATTGTTTACACTTCTTTATATATATCTCTCTATTTCCTAGAAACCTTCTAGAGAGCCTTCTCACATTTATTACATCTAATTACCATGGTGGACCTTTATTAATATAGTGGACCTAGTCCACCTTCCATTGAATGACCAAATTCTCATATATTAAATGACTTCCACTAATAATACATAACCACATTCCCATTGGGTACCTCTCTAGGTACCCTATATTGCCTCCCTAGGTATACTACATTCCATCCCCCTTCACATGTTTCATCCTGGAAACATGAGAATAAACCATACAATATGACCGACTAAGCAATGTATCCAATTGGTACCAAGTACGACCATCCATACATCCCAATGGAAGTCGAACATGATGTCCATCTGTTGCCTTGCCACCCTGATATTGATCTGCATTATGTTGGTGTTTCCATGGGATTAGTTCTCTAGCCTGATGTCTTCTTGTAGTGCTAGTAGGCCTCCATGCACCTCTTGATTAGTTTTCTTTCTGGTTCTCTATTGGTGCATAAATGTGTTGATGCACATACCCTTGCCTTGATGATTGTTGTTTCTCTATATGATGTGGATGATGATATACAAAAACTATAACAATATGTTCTTTTTTCTCCAATTCTGCAACACTTTGTGCCTTTGAGTCAATGACCTCCTTGGCTTCATGATTATGTCCTTCATGTAGTTTTGCTTCATCTCCTTCTGTAGACTCTTCCTCTGATTCAACTTCAGACTCAACAATAACTTCTTTGCTAGCCTCCATGGACCCATCTTTCTTACTAAGAGACACATCCTGCAATGTGATTTTATTTTTCTTGTACCAAATCTTTAGAAACTTATTTTTCATATTAATATTAACTGTACCAACTGATTCCATCCAAGGATATCCCAAAACAATATCTTCATCAACCATATCTATAGCATGACAATCAGAATGCAACACATATTTCTCCATGGTGATCTTAAAATCTTTAAAAATTTGAACATTTTCACCCTCAACCTGTGAACTGTGAATATTCTTTGTAGGAACTTGCAATCTATTAACCAAATGAATAGTGATAAAATTTTGTTGGCAACTAGGGTTAATAGAAACAATGACATTTTCTTTATGAATACAACCATGAATTTTTAATATATTTTTTCCACATGAAAATAAACTATTGGTGATGTATTTATCCTTACTCTTTGTATGATACCACTTTTCTAAAAGTAATTTCTCAAGTGTTTCCTTAGAAAGTGACATCCACTTATAATGGTGAAATGATTGCGACCATATGAGAGCATCAACTTTGAAACCCCAGTCTACAAAAGATTTCCACTTCTCTTTTCAAAATGACTTTTGAGATTGTATAGATTCTTCAATACTAGGACCATCCTCTCTTCTAGTAAAACATATCATTCTTGGAATAAATATTCAACAAAAACTAAATCTTAAAAATAACTTACTGTGCAAATCATGCGGATTTTTCTGGAAAAACCCTGAAAATGACCAAATTTAAAATGCTCATAACTTTACTTCCCGAACTCCATTTCGGCTGATTGCTTTTTAAAGTCAGGTATTTTTCCGAGAGGAATTCAAATATTCAATTTTTTTGGACAATTGTTTCTCAAAAAGTTTCATATCTGAACCTAAAGTGTGCGGCCCTCTTTTCTCCCTAGAAAAAATATGCAAAAAGAGCCAAAACATTCTCTTCTTCTTTGGCCAAGGAAAGTTCTCTGATACCACTTGTTAAGAACCAAATACTAAATACATAATTATCAAAATACATCCACAGAGCAATATAGAAGAAAACACACTTTATTATTATGAAGCGCTTATGGTAGGGAAACACCATACAATGGATCATATCATGGAAGGGATCCTCTCCTGTTCACTTGCCTCTTCGAGGGGGAATCCTCCTATTGAGCTATCACTCACAATAAAATACTTCTCTTCATATCCCATTACATTTCTTTAACCCCTTTATATAGTGCTACCATCACCTAAGAACATTCTAGAGGACAAATCTTCTAGAAGCAGAACCTTCTAAGAAGCCCTCTTACATTTATTATATCTAACTACCATAGTGGACTTATTTAATAATATAGTGGAGCTAGTCCACCTTACATTTAATGGCCTCCACTATGTCTCTAGCTACCAAACATAGATGTACTCTTTTCTTTTGATCTGCTTGATGTCAAAATAGTATTCACTTAAAAATTCCAGCCATATCGTTTTCCTGGAATTCAATGTTGGTTGTTCAAAAAGATATTTCGTACCACTATGGTATGTCCTTAATTAAAATATCTTCCCCATGAGATAATTCCTCCACCATATTCAAAGTGTGAATAATGGCAACAAGTTCCAAGTCACGTGTGGCATAGTTCCTCTCTTTTTCTTTAATCTTTCTGGACTCAACCAATGACATGTCCATTTTGAGTGAGGACTCCACAAATTCCTTCATTGCATGCATTTGTACATACCACAAAAATTTTATTTGTCTCCACAATCTTTAAAAAAGGTGCACTAGTCAGTAATTCCTTCAAAAAATTAAAGTTCTCTTCACACTTAGATGTCCATTCAAATTTAATTCCCGTATTTTGCAAGGAAGTGATGGGATGAACAATCTTAGAGAACCATGCTATAAATATTCTGTAGTAACCAACTAACCCCATAAAATATATGACTTCTGAAACATTCATGGGTGCTGGCCATCCTCTAATAGCTTCAATATTCTCTGGATCCACTGCTATACCTTGTTCTGAAATAATGTGCCCTAAGTAATGGATCCATTCTTGGTAAAAATAACATGTACTAATATTTTCATACAATTGATGTTCCCTCAGCACTTGCAATACCAATATTAGGTGATGTTAATGCTCTTCTTCTGACTTAGAATAGACAAGTATGGCATCCAGGAATTCTGTAACAAAATTATCCAAGTAATTTCTAAAAATGTCATTCATTAAGCACATAATGACAACTGGTGCATAGGATAGTCCTAATGGTGATGCAGGAGTATCTCTCCAACTCATTAGTGCATCAACAACTAGCACAAAAATGCACTTGGAGGGAACATATCTGAAAGAAGGACGCGCCATCCATCCCAATTTTGAGTTTAAATCTCAATATTTAATGAAATTAAATGTAATTAAATGTTGAGGATCAAGGAAAGTCGAGCCCCTGTATTTGTCTAGGATGAGTGTAGAGTCGCCTTTAATGAATGACATTTAGGTGGATCTAGGTATGATTCAGACTAGATATTTATTTATTTGTAATAAAGACTTAGTGGTAGGTTGTTCTTACTGTGAAGTGATATATTTAGAATAATCTGGAGGGAAAGATCGAGAATCCCCTCATGTATAAATCAATGTAATGTAATCCAAGTAGGGGGGTTTTGTTAGAGAGTAAGTTGTAGAAAGAAATAATTGAGACTTTGTTGCAGTCCAGTCTTGTAACCTATTGTACAAAGAATTCAGATTTAAATATAAAAAACAAATTTCTCTGCATATGATTTCATGTGTGTTTTTATATGTGTTTTTTGAATGTAATTTAATGGTTACTATGTATGTCTATAAATGTTATGGATGTGTAAGTGTTCCCTTTGCATGAATAGATAGATTTCTCTACATGTAGTTTTATGAGTATTTTTGGGCTTTCACGGCTAGTACAAGGAATGCACACTAGAGTTATTGGAAAACTATGAGAAGCCAGTGCAAGGAGTGTGTGAGAACTAATCCAGGAGTTTTGTGAGGAACATTCTAGGTGGGCACACCGGAATCATTCTCAAGCTTAGAAGGAATAGTGCAAGGGAAGGAAGATCAGAGTTACTGAATACTCTGAGAGAGAGTGCAAGGAGTGCTCCTACACTTGGTAAAGTGTAAAAGCTCATAAGGAAGACTTTACTAGGGAGTACACATCAGAGTTACTGAATACTCTGAGAGCCACATAAGGAGTGTGAGGCCAGATTATTTTTAGACTCGTTTGTTTAGAAGATATAGTGGGAAGTCTCACCGAGTAAGTGCAAAGAGTGCACATCTACTCAGTGGAGTGTAAAATATTGAGGAAGACCCGTGAAAAGTGTGCACAAGGCCAACACTTATCCAAGTGTTGAGGAAGTCTCAGGGAAGAGGATCAGAAGGATTATCATAAAATCTTTAAGTCTGAGTCTTTTTGTAGTGTACCTTTTTGCTTACCAAGGATTTTAACGCACTATGTAACAATCTGTACACACTTTTCACATAACACATACAATGCAGTATATACTCCACATGCATTTAAATAAGTAAACACATTCTACACAGAGTATTCATATGAATTATTTCCATAATTAACAATCAATAACACTTCATACTAATTCATATATACAACAGAAAACATGATAATATATAAACAGCTCAGTCATGCAAAACATGATCAAAGCATAATTCAAATACTTATCTTTATCAATGGTGGAATCGACCAACCAAATGCAGGCCTTCCACGAACCTCCCGGCCGTAGACTGCACTGCTCCTCAACTCAACAGTGGGTCACCCCCAAGCTGGGACTGAGCTCCAC
Organism: Picea mariana; assembly: GCA_032191745.1. Lineage (NCBI taxonomy): Eukaryota > Viridiplantae > Streptophyta > Pinopsida > Pinales > Pinaceae > Picea > Picea mariana. Next base: position 20,416 of record JASDQU010713274.1, read on the forward strand.
CCCAGGGAAAGGAATCCAGACTCAGGCTGAGGTTACAGGGAATTCAGTCACACAACCACCAGGAAGAACGCTCTCCAGGAATCTCCCATGATCACTGCCCACAGACCCTCATTCCCCACATGCCTATTCCACCCCAGGAGAGTGCACCTTCTTTGTCACCTGGACAGTCCTTCGGCTGCCAATATCCCTTACCTTGGGTTACAGGAACAGACCGGATCGAAAGTCTCTGGGTTCTGTGGCAGCTACAGGGTTCCTTCAAAGAGCTCTCTCCTTCCTCTGTGCACTCTCTCACCTGGAGGGAGTCGCTCATAGGCCAACAAGCCTCACATAATCCAGTACTGTGTAGTCTCAAAATTCCACGAGGAAACAGACACAGGCTCTCCGAAAACTGGATTTGGCAATCACAGGATGGCTTCAAAGTCACAGCTTCAGAACAGGGAATGCTTGCATAGGCTCGCTCAGCTTTCCCAAACAAGCAAGACTCTTCCCCAAAATCAACACAGGCTTCACGTAGGCTGGGATTACACGCATGGGATTTCTCAGAATCAAACACAGACATTCGAGTCACAAGGTCTCACGAAGGTTCTCTATAGGAGACGGGTTATTCCTACTACTCAGAGCTCCCTACGCGTTCAGACAATCCTGGTGGAATGGGAATGGAATCTTCTCACAACTCACCTTGGCCATTTTATTCGCATGCACCAGGGTTGACACTTGTAACCCATGGAACTGCATGCATTCCACCAGCACACGTTCCTCCCACCACTTGGGAATTCACGTGTCCTTCCAAAAGGACTTAGGATAAAAACATATGATGCACATAACTTTTGGAATAATATTAAAATATTATTTCTAGTTTTAAGCCCCCTACGCTCAACACTTATCCCCTTTTCCCACCTTCCAGCCCCTAGTTCCTTGCCCACTCTGTGGACGTTCAATCCCCCTTCACTCATTCATCGTGGTCCGTCTGCACCTGGCGGTGTTTATATTTTATTAAATATTCTGCATACATACAAGTACAACAACAGGCTCCTGGCCTTCAAACACTTAGTCTTCCTGGCCTAACAACCACATAAGCCTTCCATCTTATACCAAAACTTGGCTCACCAGCCTATAAAACACATTTACAATTCATTGCATATATCATGATCTGTAACGGGGCTCGGCATTGGGGACACTACACTTTTAGATGCTCAGAGTGAAAGGAGTGCACAAATAAAACACTTTGTTAAGTGTTATTCAAACTTAAGAAGGAAAGAGCAAGGAGTGCGCTATAGGCCAAATATTTCAAGTGCCAAAGTTCAAGAAAAATAACGCAAGTACGCATAGAGCCTTGCAAGGAGTGCAGAAGGAAAAATAGTCCAATTTCTAGACTGTATAGAAGAAATGAAAATGTGTGCTCACACTTCATTCAAAGTGTTGAACAATCTTAGGAGAAGTAGCATTTTCTAAACACATGCGGAGTTAGAGGAATTGACCCTGTAGAGGAGGAAGTCAAAGGCCGAGCCTTTAAGAAATTGCGAAATCCTTCATTTGGAAGGAAAGCGAAGTGAAAGACTGAGTTGTTTGAAAGCTCGAAAAAATCCTTCATTATATGGAAGGATGAGTTGTAGTAGAGGAGGAGAAGCTACAAAAACCATCATATCGGTTGCAGGAAGAAATCTAGACCATCAGATCTAAGTCCAAATGGGAGAAGCAATGCATAGAGGAGGAGAGCAGATCTCAATCTTCAAATATGAGCGTGAGGATAGACCAACATCAAATATAAGTAAGAAGAATGATCATTAACCCTTAAGTCCTTCAGACTTCACCACTTCGACATAATATGATCGTGGTTATAAGTGCGAGTGAAATTCACGAAGATATGAAGGCTAGAGAAAATCCTGGTCATTGGCACCAGGACCACGTGCCAAAAGATTGAGTGCACTTCGGAGTTTATCGCTATGGAAGACCTGAGGCGTAAATTGCAGAGGAGACTGAACTCCTAAATTCTGGAATCCCAAAGTAAATGTGGGTTGTTGGATGTAGAGGACACATGTCAATGGATATGGATGTCTAGAAGCCTGTTTATTTGGGATAACAGAGGCATGGAGTGTTCAAGACTCCCGAAACTCTGAAGAGAAGAGTAAATCCTTGTCTTTGATAAATGTGAGACATGTGGCGAAAGATCCTGTAGTCTGGAGACTTGGCACTAATGAGGAAATTGAAGTGTAGTTTCTTTGTGTTTAGAACTCCCGAAGGCTCGAAGGATGGAGTTCATATCAACCATTGGTCGGAGAGGGACACATGGAAGGTAGATCTAACCTCTTCTTTTTAGGAGTTCAGAGGTTGTAAAGGGTTTTTTTTTGAATACACCCAAATTCCCGAAGCCTGAAGAAGATCTAGGTCGTCCATCCACCAGGACGAGTGGACTGTAGATCGCGCCTCCAATTCACTTCGAAGTTCAGTACTCCATAGGTATGTATGTGTTATCCTTTCAAAACTCCCAAAGGACGGAGTCATGGAGAAGATCCTATCCATTGATTGTTGGAGAGTGGAGGACCGTCGATTTAGTCCCTTCACGAGTTCACCAATTCGACACCCCAGAGAGTTGTAGTTGTTGGGTTGTGAAAATCTCTGAATCTTGGAGCGCATAGTTAGTATAGAGTGTTGATCTGTGGAAAACCATCGATTGTCCTCTTTGTGTGTTCAAAGTTTGGTTGTTCGGGAGTGTTGGTACTAAGGTCTTCACCTGACTGCTAAAGGGAAAAGCTAGGCCACCTCAAGTTTATAATGATTGGTTTTTTTATAAGTTTGTTTTTTTGGTCATCTTAAGGATAGGTTTCAAAGATGGTACTCTGGTTGGATAGGCCACATAGTATAAAAGTGGGTTCTTCTTTGATAATGGTATGGATATTAATAGGCAGTTGTGGATATGAAAAGACAAACATGGGAAACAACAACAAGCAATGCAATGAATCACTTTCTGCGTGAGAATAAAGACTTAAAATAATATCTTAAGACTTAGACAAATATCTATATGCAAATCATTCAACAGGTTTCCAAATAGTAGATCTTTCACTAAACAATAGTTGTATAACAGTTTGCAGAATCAGCACAAAGATCAACTAAAACAATGGCTGAAAGAATAAGGAAATGTACATTGCACACATCAAAAAATTTGCATTCAAGACAAGATTAAACACATAAAGATTTGAGTAAGAGAACACAACTATCATCAATATATATTCACTAGGTAGAGAACTTTACAATCAAATGCACAGGTCCAACCCTTCTGCTCCTTCTATTCTTCTCCAAAAATGGAACCCTTAAAACATACAAAAACTTCCTCTTTATTAGAGTTTCAAAGGCTCTCATCCATCTGGGAATGAGGATTAAATCTACCACATCTGTTATTAAACAACTTATTAACTTCACTAAACACTGGATGGAGTCCCTTAATGTATACTTCGAGCCTGACTTAAATAAAAGGAGTGGTTCTTATCACACAAAAAAGACAATTGATTATGCCTTAATCTAAAAGAACCCTACAATTAAATAACTAAAAACTGCTATTGTCAATGAAACTGGACTGAAGCATGTGATGGAATGAACTAGGAATTGACACAAAAAGACTAGGAGTGACAGAAATAAGTTTCGCATTGAGCACTAGCATGCACGTTGTTTGAGGCCACTGGGGACAAATGAAAGTATTGACCATGTTTTTCCCCCACTTATCTCTTGGAGAACATAAGCAAGTCATGTTACAATTTTCTGGAGTTTGGATGTGTAGTTTCCCCATTCCTGGTTTGGTGCTCCTTATTAAAATATGCAATAAATGTGGGTGAGACACTTGAGAGATTCAACGTTCAAAAGTTTTTGATTTTCACTGCTTCTAAATCTCCTGGAGTGCTAATCTCACGAAGTCACTAATTTGTGCTTATATAAGGCTAATTAACCCGAGATTAATACTTTAATCATTAAAGGATTTTGGGAATTCAGAACTTCGGGAGGCCTGTAGTGTTGTGTTTGAAAACCTCTCGTAGGAAGATCTCTCGAATCTAACGTGGTAGCCTGACGCCAATTGTTGACATGTCACACAAAGGAGGGTAACATGTGTCACTTGAAATAATGCATACATTGGCCCCAAATGTGCCAAAAATGGGTGCCACATGTCTCGAATGATGACTGCCACATGTCAATGCTAGATGAATGTCACATGTCTTGGAGGATGAGTGTCGTGTGCTTTGGGACTTTGGGCTTCAGGAGTTTCTGGATGTGCAGCATGAAAATCTCTCAAAGTAGTACGGTCCCGAAGTGATGTGTCTTAGAAGGAGAATGACATGTGTCACCCAAAAATGAGTGGATGACACAACCAAATGACCTGAAATGAGTTCCACGTGTCTCCATCACTTTGGCATTTCCAGGATCCGTTACTATCTTGAAGTATAACCTCCTGGATGAACTAACATGCGAATTCACGTGGTAGTGGGGGCCCATTCTAGCACTTCGAGGCTCCGGTACTTTGGAATATTTGAACCAATGTAAAGTTCAGATGCCCGAACGCCGAAGTCCCAGAGTCAATCCTGTTAAAAACCGCATGATTTTGAGGCTCTGACTACATGAGGACCGTTGATCTGCATCTACTATTGGATATCCACCATTGAATATTTGACTTGTCTATTTAGCTTATATCCTAAGCCCGAAATGGACTTCTTTTACTTGCTTCCTTTTTCTACAGAAGCTTACTGATCTTACAAAGGAATTGTTGGACCTGGATGTCTCTTACACACAAAAAAGACTCGGTGGACCTATTGCATTCTCAATTAGTGGAAAATATGATGAAAATTATTTCAAACTCAAACCAGAACATGAAATCACCCTTCAAGAAAGAGAAAAAAGATGGTGCGAAATAAGTAAAGATGAGCAGGGGCCATGAAGTTGAGTGATTAAATAATGGAGAATAAGATAAGAAAGCAACCACAAAACTTAGAATTGATGGATGCATAAGGTAAAGGGGGGAAAATGGTAGGGGTGCATACCTAGGTTACACCATTGGCTCCAACCGGGGATAGCACTTCCCTATGTGGTGCTAAGAATAGTAGAACATGTTCCTTACCTTTCAGAACCTTTCTCCCACTAGCTGTAACTTACCTTTGTTTCGATTTTTTGGGCATGTATCTTTTCCATTGTTTTCCAACCATGCATCTATGAAGTTCAAAGTAGTAACTACACCCTAGTGCCTTTGTTGGTGTTATCACTGAAATTTCATCCACACATGGTGACAAGAACTCCGCATCGTCAAAACATGAAAGAAGTTATTCATGGCACAAGATTAATTCCACAGCATGGAAAAAGGGTAAAAAAACTATACAAAATGACCAAAATTGAAGGGCGGTTTACAGAACCGGGGTGTGCGCGCATATGCGCGTAATAGCAACGTACAATGCGTGCATGCACGCACGATGTGCAGCTGTTGGGCGAAAAACCCGCGCACCTGCTAAACGACGCATTGATTGAAATTGGTCGGCCTCCCAACCACTAATGGATCAGCTCCCAATTCGATTTGACACCAAATCCAAGCTCAATCCGCATGGTGGGCTGGTCAAAGACCTAATTGAGCCCTAAAGTGCCCCTTTTCACACTCCAAAGAGGTTACATAAACACCCCATGCT